>OZ038489.1:118120787-118130787 GCA_964036315.1 Acanthosepion esculentum | reverse complement strand
TTCTAACTACTCAGCCATGTAGGACTTCCACTAAAACAAAGCCCAAATAGTGCCTTTTGAACACACGTTCTCTGCTAATTCTCGAAACATCCATATCTGCTCTGTATCGTATCCTAATATAAACAAAGACCATTTATTTTCAGGAAATGAAACAAATCTGACATATTGTTAATTTTAATTTATTTTGTTTAAACGTTATTTTTTATGGATACTCATATTCAAGTAGAAGTTCTGTTTTTCAATTAAACAGTATTAAGATTTCTTGAATATTCAGACTGGTAGGTGTAGTTGGATAAAAAATACTGCTTAATTAAAAAACAGAGCTTCTACTTGAATATGAGTATCTGTTATGTGTGTGTGTGTGTGTGTGTGTAATAAGGGACAGAACTAAAAATTCAAATATATATAAAATATATCTGTAAAAATCAATATGAATAAAGACAAAGGAAAACTTCTCTTTACCAATGAGTTTCATCCTGAGTGACTTTATAAACTTAAATGTAAAGATTTAATTTTGCAACATTTATTTCTAAAAAAAGTAAAAAGTGGAAGAAAAATATCATTAAGTTTTCAAAATTTTAAATTTAAGGATGCTCTAAAATATTCTTAAAGCTGTGTTAAAACTATAGAGGATTCTAAGTGATGTAATTTAATTCCTAATAAAGGAAAGTGAGTAAATGTTATTTTTGTTGTTGAATTTTTATTCCTTTATTTGTTTATATATATTTATTTTTCATGTCATTATTATTTATTATTTTATTCTAATTTGATAAATTATTTATGTATTTTAAATAATGGAAATGTTTTCTTTTCATTTTGTAAAATGTCTATGGTCATGTACGTTGGCTTGAAAAAAGAGTATTTCCTTTAAGAAAGGAGATATTTGAAAAAATGCAGAGTGTAAGTTAACATTTTGTCAACAATCGATAGTTGCACTCTCAAAAACTTTACTTCTGTTTATAAATACATGTTGCAAAATAAAGTGCTTACATTTATCTTGATAAAGTCACTCAGACAACAAAACACATTGATAAAGAAAAGTTTTCCTTTTGTCATTATATATATTATATAGCAGGACAGTTTGGGTTCTATAGACTTGAGAGGGAAACTGATCTAGGAGAAGGAAAACAATTTGAATTCAAAATCCCTAACTATGGTAGGGCAGTCTGGGCTGTGTAGCCATGGTTGGCAACCAGACTAGAAGGACAACTCTGAATCCAACTCTGGAGCCAGAGTCTCTAAGACAGTCTGATGTTCAATTTTTTTCTGTCAACTCCTGGGATGATGCTTGTGTCAATCTTTATTGGCATTTGCCCTTCACTTGGACAACATTGGTTGTATGGAGAGGGGAGGCATGCTGCATGGGTTACTGTCAGTTTCTCAAACACGGGATACCATGCTATACCATATATATATACAGTTGCTGCGGTTGTTGATAGAACCAATGTTGTGTATGAGTTTAAATGTCCCATGGAAGAATGCTCTTCTAATCCACATACATATATTGGATTTACAACCACCCTGCTCTCCAGAAGATTAACTCTGCATCTAAATAATTCTAGCTCCATTAAACAACATATTAAGTCACATACCGTTTCCCTTATGCAATCTGATATACGTAAAATACTTATAGAAAATACTAAAATTATAGATAAACATAGACATTAGACACCTTAAAATCTTAGAGGCATTACATATTAAAACCAAAAGACCTCTTATTAATCGTATAGATTACAATATTTCTGGTAACATATTACAATGTTTATAATATATTTAAATTTATAATGTATTCTTCGATCTTTTGGCTTGTGTAGTGGAAATCGTTTTCACGCTGTCACATGATAAAAATATTCGCCCTGCACGTGATAACATCATCGCGTCTTTTGAATTTAAAAGGATTTTAACGTTTATTTAGTTTGTAAAAAAATAGCAACATGATTACGCTACAAGATAATTAGCAAATGTTTGTTTAAAAAAAAATTTTGACTAAAAATATTGACCCTGAAGATGAACAATGATGTTCGAAAGCGCTAGGTCATCGTATGGACAATACATATTTCGAAATCATTTTCAAATAAAAAGTCTCATTAGAGAATATGAGAAAATTCAAAAGAAAATATGCAAGACTATGTTGTCTTTAACATTCAATACTACATGTTTAAAAGAAAAGTTGCTGCCAAATTACACACACACACATATATATATATATATATATATATATATATATATATATATATATATATATATATATATATATATATATATATATATATAAAAGATTCCCTGGCATTCTGTAAGGAATATTTAAGAGAAAAAAACTATTTATTGTTGATTTTCATTCAGTTTAATATATTTTAACATTATTTTTATTTGTAATCATAAATTAATTTTATAATGAAAATATTCATATTATATATATATATATATATATATATATATATATATATATGATTCTGAAGTCATCAAGAAATTAGCAGGTTAATCAGAAGAATTTAGGTGTCTACAATTGGAGTATAAGTTGCAGGGGCATTTTTATAGGTACTTTTTAGAGAGTAAAATGTGCATTTAAGTCATGGACCACAGTTAATGATTACTTTTTACACAGATGAATCAATGTAACTCAGCAGTGTTAAGCATAGAGATACATCTGAATCAACCAGAACTCTTCAAGAGATCCATTGACATCATTCTGGAAGTCTTCAGGCACCCACATGATGTCCCTCACAAGAGAAGAAAGACTGCATGAAATTTACTATCAATCTTCAAGAAACTATTTTTGGAAGGTGGACTGAAAGAAAGGCATTTTTTTAAATGATTTCCCAATTGCATATTGGTGCATGATCACTGGAAAAGAGAAGAGTGATCCCAAAATAAGTCTATGCTCTCAATGATGATAATCCTGGTCTTTATCATACGAGGACTTGCCTTGAAAATCTATCAAACAAATGGATTGGGAGAAAAGCTAGAATTGAATATCTCCTACATTTATTAGACCTCATACAACTGAAGGATAAAGTCTATCACACAAACTCCCCAATAGTCAATGAAAGTAGCCATTGAAAGAGAACACACCCAAGTATCTAATGAGGAGATCCATGGTTCTAGGGACTGGAATGATCAGCAGTGTCTGAACCAGAATTTTCATCACTTCAAAGACAATAACTCGAAATAATTCTACATACATGTTCTTTAATTTTAATTATAAAACTTAGATTTATGTTGATGGACATTGTATTCATCAAAATTTAAAGTATGTATACACTATATTTATAATGTAAAGTATGTATACACTATATTTATAATGTAAAGTATGTATACACTATATTTATAATGTAAAGTATGTATACACTATATTTATAATGTAAAGTATGTATACACTATATTTATAATGTAAAGTATGTATACACTATATTTATAATGTAAAGTATGTATACACTATATTTATAATGTAAAGTATGTATACACTATATTTATAATGTAAAGTATGTATACACTATATTTATAATGTAAAGTATGTATACACTATATTTATAATGTAAAGTATGTATACACTATATTTATAATGTAAAGTATGTATACACTATATTTATAATGTAAAGTATGTATACACTATATTTATAATGTAAAGTATGTATACACTATATTTATAATGTAAAGTATGTATACACTATATTTATAATGTAAAGTATGTATACACTATATTTATAATGTAAAGTATGTATACACTATATTTATAATGTAAAGTATGTATACACTATATTTATAATGTAAAGTATGTATACACTATATTTATAATAATATTGATGAGAAGGATGCTTAGCAGATCTTTACATCAACTCTCATTTGAATAAGACATACATGATTAGAGAGATAATAAGGAATGGTATTATATAAAAAAACAAATTTAATTGATTACAAATTTAATTAAAGTACAAATTACCAATTTTCACTCTCCCCTCTCATCAATACATATTAAGGTGGGGGGGGGAGGGTTGAAGAATTAAAGGAAATGCTTGTCACCCAAATTAGTGATGAAACCTACGTGAAAGCATTCATGATGACTTTTCAAGGTTTTTGTGAATGAACAGCAAGTCATACTTCTGGAATTAACATTAATAATAGTAAATAGTTTATTAATGGCCAAGTTCACTCAGGTATCAAGTAACACCAAGTTTCTTTGAAAAGCCAACACCTTTTTAACTCATTTCTTACAGTATTTTGCAAAACCAGAGTTTATATTGCTTTTATTTTCCATTTTAACTCTAGTTTCCTGAGACTTTACGGTGTTAGCTTCTTCCATGCAATTAACTGATCTGCTGAAGTTTTTGTAAACTTTTTGTCTTTTCTCAGATTAAATGACATCATTCTAATTGGACAACATTTCTGCATCCTTTATATCTCAATCTAGAGTTTGTTTTTTACTTCTTTTTTTTAGAAGAGCATATGGTTTCTACTCGTGTCATTCATTACAGGAAATGGACCTTTAGCCATTATATATATATATATATATATATATATATATATATATATATATATATATATAGAGAGAGAGAGAGAGAGAGAGAGAGAGAAATAGATAGGTTTGTCTATCATCTGTTTCACACTTTTCCCTGGTCTTTTGAACAGGAGTAGAGCTTCATCTTTTGTTTCAGGTTTAGGGTTGAGTTTCTAGTCCCTTCTAATGCTACTTCAACACTATACTTGTAACATCACCACCTGAATTCTGAAATTTTATTCATTAAGTAAATCTTGACCTTGAGTCCAAAATTAGCTATCTTTCCCTCTCTTATGCTAAGATAACTCCACATAGTAATGCTCTACCTTGAGTGACATTTGGACCTTGTATTGAATGAATATATATATATATATATATATATATATATACATATATATATATATATACATACACACACACACTACAATTCAAAAGTTTGAAGTCACCTCCAGAATTAGCATGGGATGAACTTGACAGCAGAATGAAAAAAAAAATGAAAAAGAGCTCTTAGAGTCATTGAAAAAAGAATGGAATCAATTATCAAACTAATATTTTGAGAAACTTTTGCAATAAAAGCCAAAATTTTGTGCTGCAGTAATCAAGGCTAAAGGAGGATATTTTGATGGCAGCAGAATTTAATCATAAAAGTTTTTTTTTCTTTTTGTCATAATAAAATTTCTAATAAAAAATCATGTCTCACTTTTTTTTAACCATGTATAATAATTTTTTCTTATTTAAAGTACAAAACAACTATTCTGGGGGCCAATTTAAAAAAGTCACCAGTGGTGGCTTCAAACTTTTGAACTGTAGTGTACATATATGATAAAAATATAGTTTTATGGTATGCTATATTTAGGGGTTAAAGTGCTCCATATCAGGAATAGAATTATGTAAATATGAAAGTGGACACTAAAGTCAATACCCAGTGGTGGCAGTCTGTTTCATGCAATCTCCAGTATATATATATATATATCCATAGGTACAATCATGTGTATATAAAACAGTGAAATATTAACATTATCATCATTTAGGTTCACCTACAGTTGACTAAAATAGTTACAAAAAAACAAAACACACTAAAAGAAAATACACAGGAGGTAGCTACAATTTCATCTATATATCACATATTAATTTTTATTTATTTGTGCCACTGTATAAATGTATATAGATATACTTTATTTTTATATATTTGTATGTGCATGAATCCATATATGCCTGAATCTGGCCCACGTGAATGTGTGATGTTTTAAAAAATTATTTGCATTGAGTATAACTCTAACATAAAATGTCTCTTGTAAGATAAAAAAACAAAGACAAAATGAACATGCAATGATAAAAATCTATTCGCCATTTCCTTATGTGGAAACGTTCAGCGTGTATTGGTCAAGCAGGCAGTGCTGTTGTCAGTTGGAATTTATAAAATCTTTCTCTTAAAACAGTTTTCAGGGAAATAAGTTTCTCAAGTCCATTAACTGTTATCACACTTTATAGTATTGAGTGGGATTTCCTTCCTAACCTTTTGTTTGAAGTAGTGTGGAATGTCAGCATCTTGATTATGTCATTATTCTCTCTTTGAGGTAAATTGTGGTATCCATTTCAGTTGTTGTAAGTCCTCAAGTCATATGCTTTCTGTTTTTTGGTACAGTTCTTTCTTTGATTCTCTAGTGCCAGTCCACAATGTTCAAAGAAGGATGGTCTTTGCCAAGACCCATAGGCTTCAGTTGCCAAAAGGCATTTTAACCATTGATCTTAGAAAGCAATTGTATACAGCTGACAGTTTCGATATTTCTGAATAGTTTTGGTGCCATGCATGACATTCACATGAAAGTCTCAATCGAACATGGCTATTTAAGAACATGACTTTAGTTTTCAAGTTAAGATTAAATAAAGAATTCAGTTTAGAATTTTGTAAGGAGTTACCTGGATTGACAGACATCTGAACAATCCTGTAGGGCACAACAGATAAAACATTGTGATAATAACAAAAACAAGGACATTTGCCTGAATATAATTAATGTTAATAAAAATTAAAGAGTTCAAAAGGATGTGTGTGTGTGAGAGAGAGAGAGAGAGAGAGAGAGAGAGAGAGACTGATACACACTATTCAATAGTAATACTAGCAGACTATAATAACTAAATGCATAACTGGATTACTTTGTGAGAATGCATAACGGGATTACTTATTACGCTAGAAAGTCTATTAAAATATTTTTATTATTAATATAATTCTTCATGCATTTTTTTATTACACTGACTGTCATTATTGCTATGTTTATTAGCACTTATGTTGAGCACTTAGTAATTTCTCTTGTGTTATCAGATATGATTTAAGAAACCAGACGGTTATGTAGAACTTTGGAGTACTGATGCTTCTTATGGAACTTCATAAAAAATTAAAAGGAAAAATTAATCTTGTGCTGCTGTTACTTTATATAGATATGATGCAATTGCTTTTTATCTCATTATAAATCCTTATCAAAATAATCACTGTTCTTTTCATTGCTTACTCTGCCTCTCTGTTACCATATTTGTCATCACTTTTGTCATCTTTGTTATTGTTCTATGCAATTTTATGATAAAGCTTTGGTGCTTAGGAAGTGTCTGTCATCACAACTGTCATCATCCCTTATGCTTCTATTGTCACTACCACACTATCATCATAATTGCCAAAGTCATCCATCAGAACTTCTGATAAAATCCTAAACTGTCAACAACTTCTATGTGCTTCACAAGTATGTAGTGCAAAAGAAAGAAAAAGGATTTTTCAAGGGTAAAGGGACAGTAACGACTCTCTTTCTGTAACAAAAAAGAGTCAAGTATTTAAGAAGTAAATCATGTCAGCAGAAACTTTTGATCTTGTTCTCAAGTGAAAGTGTAAAGTAATTTGCCTTCATACCAGAGATTTGTCTTGAGGAGTGCACCTCTCTATTATACATAAATTAAAAAACATCTGAGTATTCCCTAATGTCTGTGGTTGTTGCTCACAGGATGCTACAAACATTCTTCTGGAAAATCATAATTATTTTTCATATTCTATACTGAATGAAGAGATAGAAAAATAAAATTTTGTGAGGAGCCAATGTCAAAGACGTTTTGGAATTTATCCCATATATTTCTTATTGAGTTTTAAATAAACTCAGTGATTGAAAATTTTACTAAATATGTTCGAACAAATTTTAAATTACAGACTTTATAATTTGATGTGGAATCATAAAATTTGTTCTGCTATGAATATTTGGTTGACTGAAGATAATGACTGAAGCTCAGCAAGGGAATGGTGAAGTAGCAGTAAAGAGAGGGGGCAGGGTTAAGAAAAGAAAAAACATTACCTATATATAAAGGGTTCCAATATCTTCTTTTGTGTGCAAAATCCAATAATGGCTCTCAACAACTTCCTATGTTTTGCTGTTCTAAGTAATTTGTAAGCCTTTAACACTTTTCTTTGTCTTTGCTGATCTATTAAGAGAAACTCATTAAGTAGGTTACTCGCTGTTTCCTCCTACTTCTCTTGTTTTCACTCTCATCCTGTGAGTGTTAAATTCTCTAGGCCCTTTCTTCATTCTGTCCCCAGAAATTGGAGCTGACTTTTTCTGATTTTAAATATAAATTTCTTTGTTATTCCCATTTTCCTTAAAACTTCCTCCTTAATCACATGTTCTGTCCATGGTATTCTTAGCATTCACTGGTGAAATCACATCTATGTTGCTTCAAGATTTTTCTTCATCTGTGAAGAAATTGTTCAACATTCACTATCAATTAGATAGTACATCACAGTTCAATATACTATTTTAGTTTCTAATAATAATCTGCCATGTTTTAGTCCAAAGGTTTGGTATAAATAGAGTAATAATTTTGATTTGCTGAAATTTCTACATGAGAGAAAGAACTGTAATCAATGCTTAACTGCTGATGTGAAAAGTACTTACCAGTTATTGTCTACTAGCTGAAGTATATGTATTGGCCAGGTAAAAGTTTTTCTTTAATCAATTCACTCCAAGCAAGGTGATAATGTTACTAAGATGCAACAGCCTACTGGGAGACAAATGTCATTTCTAGGAATTCTTTCAGTTTTCTTTGTGAGCCTGACATCAACACAATGCACATGTTTTATGTGGTTAAGATTATGTCTGCCAGAAATAAATCCTGGTAGGTCTTTTAGTTCTCTTCATATCACCTTGCTATATAGGTTGGAAAAGATCTTTTGCTATTCCTATATACCTTCCTATTTCTGTGTTACATTTTCTGTCATCTATAATTAGATGATTCAGATAATTCAATTTCTGTACCTGTTTGATTTTGACATCTACAATATGTAGCTCACACTTGGAACTGAATCTTTTGCTGATGACCACATCTTCTGTTTATTAACTAATAGTTAGTCCTTTCTTCTGGCTTTCCATTACTACAACCTTGTCTAAGAGTTCTTTCAGTTTCCTTTCTGAGTCTGTCATCATTATATGTTATTACGATTATGCCAGCTGATAATAAACGCTGGTAGTTCTCTTACTTCACTTAGAATTGCCCTGTAGCATGAGTTGAGAAAACACATCCTTATCTTTCTATTTTTGTGTATTCACTCAATTCATGACATGGGTTCAAAAACAGAATTAAATGCATCTATGTTTTCTTTTTCATTTTCATTCTAATATTCTGTGTCACTATTTGTAATTGTGGGTGTTATATTCCATGCTAATAGGAATAATATATACTTGACAAACACGGTGGAATAAATAAGTAAAGGTTTATTGTAAAACCAGTACAATAAGAAATAAGGTAACAGTTATGTGCACGATCGTCACAAGTCAATCCAGTAAGAGTGCTACTATCGGAAGGTCGGTAGTTCTTGCATAAGTCTGAGTAGTACTCAACAGATCCCAGCTAGACTCCTGTAGTCTGTTGCCTTATGGATACTTATAGGCAGTTACTACCTATAGTGTAGTTACTCATGGGGGTAACAGGTTATTCCATTACATCAGTGAGAATAAATGATTTTTAATGCCAGATTGTAATAAATCCTACCTGTGATATCATTGGTTACATCAATTGTAAAGAAGAATGCCAGGAAAGCAATTATCAGAAAAGCAATAATTATTTAATTTCTTTTAAATGGTCATCACCACAGAGACCAGCACTTTTATGCTCAGTTCTATCTGGGGACAGCAGAAGGTGATGAGAAATATGACTGTCAATAATTTCAGAAGATACAGTTTTGATAAAAACAGTTTTCAAATAAAAGAAATTTAAATAGCAAATATTTATTACATATGAGCTAAGGATAATTGATTTAGGGAAGTTTTTTTTTTTTTTTTGCAAAACCTGTTTTAGTTTAGCAACAAAAAGGTTGATTCGCTTTTTTGACAAAAGCACCAAATATTTCAACAATTAACAAGGGAAAAGAATTCATTTTTTTTTTACATCTCTTAAAAATCATCAGTAAAAGAAGAGAAGTTTTGAACAAATCAAAAGGAAATATTATTTCAAATTACTTTACATAATATTTTCATT
>OZ038489.1:118073287-118115787 GCA_964036315.1 Acanthosepion esculentum | reverse complement strand
CCACTGGGCTTAGGGTGGAAAGATAAATTATATGAGACTGGCCACTGAAAAGTCAAAGCAGCACAAAGACGGCACTTTACAACTTTATTCAAACTTTGCTGCTGCATCCATTTTGGTCCTAGCATTCCCTAGTGGGACCAGAAATGACTGCAATCATCATCATCATAATCAACATTATCGATGTTGTTATAACAATTACTTTTGGTTATTCTGCAGAAACGGTCAGAGCCAGTTCCTTGTAGACTGCTATTATTGCTACTATTATTGTTGTTTATAGTGTTAATGATATTTTTACTTATATTTGTTTATTACTTTTTCTATGTGTTCCATGCAACTGTAACTTATTTTAATCTTATTTTTCTGATTTTAAATAACTTACTAATTTTAGGAAAATGCTTTTCAATTAATTTGAAAAATATTTTTGCTATTTTTTTCCCCATTGTTTTAAGCTGGATTAAATCAAATTATATTTTGTTTTTGTTCATATTGCTTTCCATTTTGTATTCAAATTTATTTATACACCCACTATTTCTTACTACTCTAAACGGCTATTTTGTGGATATCTCTATATTTGAGTAGACATCCTATTATTTAAACCGTACGAATTATGTCTACCAGCCTATGCAATCAAAAGAGTTCATTCATATTAATTTTGTTTCTTCTCAGAGAAAGACAACTCTGAATTCAAAACTGTAGAGAAGACAATTGGAAACATTCCTCTATCTTTCCCAATAAATCATGACATTTCACAGATATTAAGAAAGACAAAACTGTAGTCACCAACAGAGACTTAGCATTACAAAAGAAACCAATAATAATAAAACAACAGAACTAAAGAAACATTAGTCAAATTAAAAACAAAGTAATTGATCCCTGTTATACAAAGCAAATATTAAAACTTTTTTAAAGACTAATTAGGCTGCAAAATTATGCTAAAGTGATTTTTACATTGTTAAATAAAGTGATAGTGATAATAATAGTAAAACTTGATTAACTTAAAGCCTAATTAATTCACTCTATTAACGAACATAAAAAAAATGATGTTGCAGTTGAAAATTAACATTGCATGAAGTTTTTTGTTTCACTTTTGGTGTTTCATTTATAAATCTTGAATAGTCTTCCCTAAGTATAAAACTTTATCAAAACGAATAACTGATCAAACAACAATTCACTGTTGTTACCAAACCATTTTTTCCGCTCATTATTAATTAATGTTTTTAATTCTTCCACACCCTGTAACCCCTTGTGTCTTAGTGGCTTTACTGCCTTGCATGGGATGTTACAGATTTAAAAAAATAATTTTATCAATAAAGGAGTTAAGTATTTATTTGTTTGAACAGATAATTATATCAATCATATGACATTAATGCTTTTTTATCATTAATGTAGTTGCATATTTAAATCTCATATTTCATCTCAGCCAATCCATTAATTTGAAAAGAATTTTTTTTTTAAATACAAAAGAAGAGATGTATGACATATGTAGAAAGAAAATTTGTCCCTATACAAAAGGGCAAACAAAAACATCACTTAAGGAGTTAAATATCTGAATAATCTAGTGTAAAAACATTTATATATAGAATTAAAAAAAAAATCACAACTGAAATGTATGAGACACATAATGAGGAAAAAGGTCTTGGAGACTTTGACACACACAGGTAATATAGAAATAGATGAAAACAGTGAGCAAATGAGCTAATGATCTTGTGTACATGGATGGCAGAACAGTAAATGAGAAGGATAGTAAAAGGGCAAACATTGATAAGAGCTACAAAGGATAGAAAGGTGTAGAGAATCATAATTGTCCATGTCCTAAAAAGACATGGAGTGTAAAAGAAGAACTTTATTGGGTAGGGTAGGAAGAACATACAGCTGGGTTGGCTGAAGGTGCTTGAATGCCCTGGGTACGGACCATGGCAGGAAGTATGATATGAAATTCTAAAATAAGATCTTATTCCTAAAGCTATTTCAACAAGCATTATTTTTCAAATAAACATACAAGACTGGCTTTTATCTGAGCTCAAATCATGTATTTAATGAGACACAATATTCTTTGAAAACATTATGCCTCTTCTGTTTTTGTTCACAACTACAGATTGATTCTAAGATATTGCAATGCTTTGGCTACCAAAGGAAAAATAGAAAGCTGTCTGTATCTAATGAGTATAGTAAATATATTTTAACAGTCAAAAGATTAGACTTCAACTTTTTTCTGTTGAACTGAATGGTACAGATAGATTTTTCCTTCAATAATAATCCATAAGTGATAAGCTAATTTGCAAAAGTTAATGTTTCAAATTTGTATTGAAAGTATTAATATGACAGAATACAAAAGTTATAAAATCTAATGAATTTGAAAAATAATAGTGAATATTGAAACCTGCCTTGTGGTTGAAGTAGAGGCAATCTTCCTGCCAGTGTCAATGGTCATGATTAAAGCCCAAGTAAAAGTCAGTCAGGACCCTTCCACTTGTAAAATTGGTGCACTACAATCTTTCAACTTTCATTTACCGTCACTTGGCCTTTTGCCATACTAAAATAAGTCAAGTAAATTGTATCTCGTCTGCAGTCGCTCTCTCACAGACGCGATGTTGCATCGCTCTGCCTTTTTTACAAGTACTTTCACGGTAATTGCTCTGAGGAGTTGCTTTTGCTTGTCCCTAGGCCTCATGAATTTAAACGCCCCACCAGGCTGGCATCCTACTCCCACCCCTACACCGTGGAAACTGTTAGATGTAGACGTCTCTTCTACTCCAATGTCTCGCACATCTCGCCTATGGAACTCCCTTCCCTATTACTGTTTCCCTGACAAATACAATCTCCAACGGTTTAAGTGTAGCATCAATCAACATCTCCAGTTGCCTTGATTTATCCACTTCCCTTCTCCACATCCTTTCATTTTTCATTCCTATCTGCTCTCGCTCCGGATCTTCTGTGGCCCCCTTGCCTTGATCGACCCACTGTCTTTCTCTTTCTCCACATCCCCTCCCTTGCCACTCCTATCTGCTCTTCCGCCAACCCTTCTTTAACTCCTTGCGTGATAGTGGCCTCCGGCCTTGCTTGGGGTGATACGATTAAAAAACAAAAATTAAAAAAAAAAAAAAATTGAGAATTGGGTCAGTCTGACAAGAGACCCAGGGTTGTAGTTATGTCCTCTCCCCTAATCGGCTGTTGAAAGAGAATGTTCGACTTACAGTAGGTGGGGCTCTGACAAAATCTGCATATGAACAATAATGGGCAGGTATTAGCCAATAGACAGTGTGGGTCTGGGACTGAGGGAGCACACCATATAACAACAGATTTTTCTCTGTTGTGACGAGTGCTCTTGATGTGTGAACAACCAGACAAGACAAACACAGTAATAGTACTTTTAGTGTAATACACAAGGTTTTTTATGCAAACAACAAATGACTCTCAAAAAAACTAATTATAATTGCAGTGCACTTTAAATCAGCTTCTGAAGTTAATATATATTGATGTAAAGTATTGGCAGCTTACAAGAAACACTGTCAGATGCACTTTAACCTCAGGATTAATTTCTTTATGTTGTTGGTTGGTTGGTTGTTTTGATTGTTTTTTTTTGTTTAGCGGCATATCAACATCTCTATGGGTCATTAAATGCTGAAATCCAAATTTTTTATATGCAATTTTATTATTTTTTTTAAGATAATAATTGTTTAGTGATACAAGTCTTACTAATTAAACCATAGCTGTGGAAGAAGAGGTAGATGCATACCTTTCCTAAATGTATTTGCATGTAAGTGAATATAATGAACCCAACTGGAATTGGAACTCAGCTCTCAGATTAACAATTCCAAGCCATTATCCATTACACCACCATCACATCCAAGGTTACAGATTCTGGAAATCACCCATCTAGGTACTGACTAGGCTTGATGTTGCTTAACATCAGTGATCATACAGGAAACAGTGTTTTAGCGTGATGTGGCTGTATGCCCTATGCTGTTGGATATATTGGACTGAAGGTAGCCTTTTTGGATTTATGCCTTTTTTTGTTATCGATATTGAAAGCAATAAAAAAACATTCATTTACATTAAAAAAAACTCTATTTGATATTATTTAAAATAAGATTTAGAATAAATAAGAAAACTACAAAAGAAAATTATAATTTTCAATGTGTTTTACAAACACATTGTTATTACAAGCTGATTTTTATCTGGCATATTCCTTAACATTTTCATGACTATAGAAGACAGTTTACAAAGAATTATTTTCTTGTAAAAACACGATAGATCCACTTTTGGGTCAGGAGTGAAAACTTCAAATTAAAACATTATACTATCAGGGTGGTGTATAATAAAAAACAGCATAAAAAATAATAACGAAAGAATTGCAAGTCTTTGAAGTCAGATGTTCAAAAGATGTTGACAAATGATTGAATCAGTGATAAGAAGTGTTATGTAAAGAAGCTTATAACAATAAACCTTACTTTCCTTTCAAAATTGTGTATTTAGTTATATTGTTTACTTGGGCGTCTCAATGAAGAATGTCGAGAAAAAAAAGTTTTATCTCCACTGTTGTACTGGTGATGTATATTAGTGCAAGCAAAAAATAAATAAATAAATAAAACTGAAGTTAGACTAAAATCTCCTCTATATTTTACTGTACGCCAACTTGAAATAAATTATGCAAGGTTTAAAAAAGAAAACAATTCAGGTAGATTTTGTCAGCCTTTTGAAGTTTTTATTATCAAATTTATTGTATTTAGATGATTCAGATTCAAAGAATGAACAGGTTTGTAATAAAGAACTTTTTCTTAATTTCAATGAAACCCATTTATTGTGACTAACAGTCATTTTAGTCCTATGTTTAAGTTGCACACATTTTTTTTTTTTCAGTTCACCTCAAGCAAGGCGATAATGCTACTAAGATGCAAGGGGCTACTGGGAGTGAAAGAGAATGAAAAATTTTTTACAAGGAACCAGAAATCCAATGTTAAACAGGAAACAATCGATAAACCAGGGAGGAGTTTAAACCAGACAATAGGTGAACATATCTACTCCTATTCAGGAAAAAAAATAAATAAATAAATAGTAAATAAAATTTCAGAGTTCAAGCAAAGAGACAGAAGGTATAGAGTTGACTTTAGAAAAAAGCAGAAAAGACTGGGGAGAGGTGTGAGAGCTGGATGATAGGCTGATTCTATTACTATTGGAATATTATAGTTAAATGAGATTCTATTCATCTGACGCCACTTCTACAACACAGAATAGGTAAGGAACTTATTTTCCTTTGCACCAATTGCAAGCAACTCTGACACGCTTACTTTTACATAATTGTTCACCACACTCCCTCGCTCATCTCCTGATCACAAAAAAATACAGTCAGGAGCAGGTCTATTTTGCTGGGTACTCCACTAAAGTAAAACAACATGAGCTTCATACTCAGATGAACTGCCCCCAGGGGAGCTAGTAGGTCATACCACATCAGTATTTTGGCTGCTGATAGTTGGAGAATCATCCTGTCAGGTTTTTTCATCTTCAAAGGATTCATTAATGGGGTAGTAATCAGATTCTTCTAGTGGGATCGTTCTCAAATTTACAAACCGCTCACTCTCTTCAGAATCACTGCCATGTCCAGACATCAGTACCAATCCCATGAAGGGACATAGGTTCTTCATGTGATGTGAAAGGCCTTCAACGTGTACTGACTGTGGACTATTAACTAGAGTCAAACTTAGTTGCACACCTCCTGTGAGGAGTTTTTACCCAAATGATGTCTCCCATTTCATATGCTCCTCAAGAATCCCAAGGTTTAGTACAGGTGGTAGCATCGATGCCCAATATTTGGGTATAGTAACTATGAAGCACATTAGCCAGTACCATACTAGGTGAGTGGTTATCTTTAGGCATGACATTATATCAGTAGATAGCCTCCAGTATAGAGCACTGCTTTCTAGCCACAATGGTGTTGATGCTTTGGTGACTTCTTTCTACCATACCATTCCCAGCGGGTGCATAGGCGCATCGGAACCGCAAGCATACACTCCGATTTCTCAAAAAGTCATTGAAACGCTTGACATGAATCGTGTCATTGTCCATCAGTATCTCAAGTGGTGGACCCTGTTCATAAAAAATTGACTCCAACTGTCAAACTACATGCGGGTAGAATCTTGTTGATGCAGTGGTCATCATTGATTGTGAACCAAGTGTCCACAATCAAATGATTGTCAGAAAATGTCTACTACCATAGTGAGTGATGTCCATTGCTAACCTACTCCAGTTGTCTCTCACGCCGAGCTTTCCTTTTTGCAAATGCACTGATGCCTGATCAATGGATTGACAAGTATCACATTCGTGGACAACTGATTTTATAACTTTTGTCGATAATGAAGGGTCTATTAACCTGACAAAGTACAGGGTCCTTTTTATGCCTGGGTGTCTAGTTTGTCAATGGATATTAGCCACCTGACTTGCATGTTGGTCTTCGTAGGGGCATACACTGACTGTACTGGCTCAGTTCCCTCTCTATGTAATTTTAACCATCTCTGTGGCACCCTGGTGAGGCGGTACACCTGATTAAGATTGGACTTGACTAATATTGGCTTACAAGTCTCGAACTTAGAGAGAACATGTGTCAGTGAGTAATCTTCATAGGGACATCCAAGACTTCTCCACCTCACCTCCATCAGAGAGTGCCGTTATCCCCCCAAACCTGCAAGCCCAACACCTTAGTTCTGTCTTCCACTCTTGCCCGATCATTACATAATAGTCAGTAATAGGACAAGTGCTCTCTCTCACACATATGACAGGAATCAAGCTCTTGTTGACATAAATGTCATCAATATATGCCAATGTGGCATTCCTAATGGCTTCCTCTTGAGACATTACTGTGTCAATTATGGCTTTCATAATGAGTTTTCAAACTGAAATCCAGTCGGATGAGGCAGTATCTTCACCCCTTCAATAATACAGTTTGATAGGGCTACAGTACTTTGTCAGCATGTATCTACAGATATGCCCTTTGCAAATCCAATAAAGATATATTAGCTTCCGGTAATCACTATTCCCATAACTTTTGTGCCCACATCTCTGAGTTAGCAGCATACAGTTCCACAAAGCCATTTAACTCTCAGTAATTGAGTACAGGACGGATTTTCTGTTTACTCTCTTGTATAACCGCTATTAATGGGATCAAACACTTAGGCAGGCCAAGTTCATCTTCGGGATATGGCCACAGCTACCCATTATTCAGCCATGACTGGAGCTCCATCTCATAATTGCCCTGTGCATGTTGGGTACTGCTTATTCTGGCACTCTATTCTTTAGGGCTATAGGTGGTTGACCATACATCCATTTCCATGAGGCTGTTCGTATGTTTTATGAGGATTTGGGCTCATTGTTGAAAATAGCAGCTCACTTGGGCATGCTTCCTTCAAATAAAGTGCACTTCTCCCAAATTGGTTATATGCACCCCTCCCAATTCTCTGATCGCATCAATGCCAAGAAGAAGATTGCATCCAAGTAGTGGTCTGTCCATAATTAGGACATCAACGTGTACTGGTTGAACATTACTAATGTTCAGCATAAAACTACCATGTCCACGGCATATTAGGGCCTTGCCATTGGATGTTAGTACTCTTGTCTCCATCAGTCACCATGCTAAGCTGTATAAAAACCAATGTTACAGAATCATACACTTCCAGAATTAATCTCATGCCATTTTCAAGGAACAAAACTTTGCTGCTACGTGTCGTGTATTGAAGTGAAGAACTTATTTTCTTTTGCACCAGATACAAACCACTCTGATTCATTTACTTCTACATAATTGTTCACCACAAATATATATATATATATATATATGGTGTATCAAAAATTCTTTTAAAAACTTTGGGGGCGGGTTCCTCACACCAAAACAAGGCCAAAAGTCCATATAAACAGATGCCCGCAAATCCTTTTTTTTGAGTGAAGCTTAAAGTTTATGATAGACGCTGTTAAATGTCCAATCCCAGATACAATCCAAAATTTTACAAACTTTGAGGGCAGGTTCTTCACACCAAAACAAGGTAAAATGTCCATATATGTCTGAAAGGCCATCATTGTACTTCAACACAGGAACTCATAACAAATGTTCAAAATGTCCTCTACGTACTTCTACATATGCGGACTCTTTCAAACACTCCCACACAGTGTCAAATGATTTTGCAAGGTCCCATGACACATTGATGAAGCATCTCTGTATAAACCAATTAGTTTAAGTAGCCCCACAGATAAAAATCCAAAGGATTGAGATCAAGGGAACGTACAGGTCATGGAACTGGTCCTCCCCTAACTATCTACTTTTCATATGGTCTTTTCTCCTTATTTTGGTGTGAGGAACCTGCCTCCAAAGTTTGTAAATGTATTTTCATATATATATATATATATATATATATAAAAGCAAACATTGCAGTCAACACCCAGAGCAAACAGTCTGTTTCATGCTAAACACAATTATCAGGCCTGACGATTACATTTACCATGAAACAGACAGTTGCTACTGGTTGTTGACTTCAATGTCCATTATATATATATATATATATTTCAACTGAATGTGAATGATAAACATTTCTGTTTATTCAAGTTACCACTGCATTTTATGAAACTGTAACTGGGCTGTTGCTGTCTTGGTTAACTGATTAAAGTATTGGCGTTCCTCTTCTCCTTGGAAATGAAATTACAGAAGTGGAAAGAAATACATATGACTTGAGAAATTATTTTTCTGATAAAATGATGCCGCTTTGTCTTAGATGATCTTTTTTATTCCATTTTTTTTTTTTTTTTTTTTTTTTTTGCTGCTTTACCTAACTGGCTTTGGTATAAAATTGAAGTTTACAATCAGAATAAAAAATACATTTGTTAATGTTGAGATTTAATCTGATGAAAAAGAATCTTAATTTCAATGCAAATTTTAGTCAAGCCATTTATTTATGAATTTTATTCTGCTTCTAAGAAAAATCAAAATTTTAGCTTCATATGATTAAACAATTAAATGAGTGCTTCTGTCATTTCATCTGACTAATGCTCTTTAAACTCTAAGATAAAAGGAATATAAATGTTTAAATATAGTATTTCATTATGTATCTGTGTAGCTGGCTACTAGTATCAAAGTATGCCAGTCTAATATGGTGGCTAGCTAATCCCTGATGTGTATGCCTGCTCAGACACATTTGTGTTTATTCAATACCCACAGAGCTCACCTATGGCTTATACTGCAACTATACCGAGAAGACCTTAGTTACAGTTTCTGGGAGATAGCACATTATCTGTCATGATCAACAGTCTAAACAAAGCCAGTACACTCAACCCTTCAGTCATGATGACTTGTGACTTCATGCTAGCACAACCATCGATGGCTTTCAAATAGTTGGAAAAAGGTTGGAAAGTGAACATTCTGTTATACCGTACCTATGGACCAGAATGGCTATGTCCCAGTTCCTATAAATACAGTGGTATATACCATATGTTGTCTTACACTTGGGATTCACCTTGACTCACTTCTAGCAGTTGATTACTTACTACACACAACTGGCGAATCTTGTATGTTGTTCCTGTTATAAATATTATCGTTCCATTTCCGACCTTTGTTTTGGTTATTCTTATTCAGTAACCTTTCCCTAGGTTACAACACTAACCATATACACATTGTAACACATCTATAAAATTATTTACAAACCAAGTAAAATGAAAAAAACATTTGGCCAGACAATAATAATTCTTCTACAAAACAAATAATCTTGCCCTAGAAAACAGTAAAATTTAAAATCATTACAAACTTCTTTCTAGTGAGTATCACAAAAACTGGAAAAAAAAAAAGAAGACACTTTTAAAAAAATACTTCCAGATATTATAAAAATACTTACCTTCTTTAGATAGTCTAAAAGACTAGTTGCCAGAGATAAGTTATTAAATAACAATATATCGGTTACATTCATTCAATATGCAGAAATAAGATAAAATATAATAATTCTGAAGCTTTATTAATTTAATTATTTTATATATTTATATTTATTTTCAACTCCTGATTTTTAACAATACATATACACTTTATATATTATCTTTGTTGTTTTCTATAATGGAGGCACAACATTCATAAATTTGCATTAATTTTAAAACAGATGAGTTACTTGACTATGTTTATTAATATATAAGATTTATTAAAAAGAATAAAATTAAAATACATTATACAAAATCTCACAGAAATTTTAAAACTTTAGTAAGGATTTACTGAGTACCACCAAAGATTTCCTCAAGGACACATGGCACAGTGGATAAAGGCATTGGTTAGATCCAGTGACAGGACCCAAAGAGTGTGAGATCGATACTCAGTTAAGGCAGTGGAGAACTTGGAGAGGGGAATTAACAGGAGATAACTGACATCCATTAAAACATGGCACGTCGAACTAGAACAGTCTACCCCAGTGAGCGAAACAAAGGGTTCAGTTCAACATTCCAACCACCTGAAGAAGGCCAGCGCATACAACGGCCGAAACATTGTAATAAATATAGCAACTAAGATGGGGACAATAGTCCAAATAATGTAAATAGTGTATAAAAGATTTGTTTCATATTTTTTTTTTTTCAAAACATTTTCTTTCTGAGCGCATAAAAATACAGTTATATTTTCTATAATATAATAACTGTACATGATATGAGGAATGTCTGGAGTAATATTATTAGTGTTTATAAAAATAGTTGCTAAATGCTAACCAAATCATTTAATTCATGTTACATTCAAAGAATAAAAATGAATATTTGCATTCATCCACAATTATTATTAAGGATTTTGATTAAAGCAAAACTGAATTTGCTCAAAGTTTTTATATGGTGCCATTATTATTATTATTATTATTATTATTATTATTATTATTCATTTCTTTCATTGGACAAGGAAGTATATAGGTTTTGTAGTTAAGATACTATTGCAGTGAGACAGACTCTTAAATGAAAAGAATATGTGTCTATATCTCTGAGATAAGGTACTATGATTACTTGCATTATTTACATTGCCCAGTGGATAAAGATGTTGGTTAGATCCAGTAACTAGACCAAAAGAGTTGTGAGTTCAATACAGGCCACAGCAGTAGTGAACCAAAACTTGAAGAGTTGAGTTAAAGGGAAATAACTGAAACATCCGGAAGAGTCATGGCACATGGAACTAGAACAATTTACTCAGGTGGACGAAATAAAGGGTTCGGTTCAAAATTGCAATCACCTGAAGAAGGCCAGAGCATACAATGTGAATATGCCAATTAAGATGAGGATAGCAGTCTGAATAATGTAAATAATGCAAGTAAAAAATATGAGTTCAAATCTCATCTGGAGACAATTTCTTTATTTTCAGTCTATCCTGCTTCCTTAGCTGCTATACAATGAACCAATATCTTGAATGTTACCCACCTCCCCTCCAAAAAAAAAACATGTCAAAAATTAATAATCAAGTAAAGAGAAGCTTCTTTGATGTTAATTATACTTCATCTTAAAAATAATTCAAGTTAGAAAATTTAGCTACAGAAATTATTTTCATTGTTTGTTTTTTTTTGTTTTGTTTTTTTGTTTTCTTTTGCAAGTACAGACTTGTTTTGGACATTTTCTGTCCCCATAATTCCTTTTTTTATATTATTTTTTCAAGTAAAATAT
This sequence comes from Acanthosepion esculentum, assembly GCA_964036315.1. Classification (NCBI taxonomy): domain Eukaryota; kingdom Metazoa; phylum Mollusca; class Cephalopoda; order Sepiida; family Sepiidae; genus Acanthosepion; species Acanthosepion esculentum. Next base: position 118,104,147 of record OZ038489.1, on the reverse strand, counting down.
TGAAAATGAAATGAGTTGAATAATAATAAAGATGATGATTGTGCAGATGGAAGAAGAGAAGAATTGAGCACTGTTTCAAATTATCTTAAACTAAAGAAAAAAGGAATTGAAAATGGATAAAAGAGAAGAAAGGCTTTTGTGATTCTGAATGGGGAAACTTTTGACCAGTACAATAAAACTAGTGACATCTCCAAAATGGAAAATTGCCCAAGCAAGTGCACATTGATTCTGTGGAGATGAGGCTGAATAAAAATCCTTATTATGTTATTTTTTTTCTCTTTGAAGAAGAATGGGTTTTAGGACACTTTCAAAGCTTGTTTTGATTACTACGCACAAAAGAAATCTCTTACCAGTTCCTTTATAAAAGATTACTTTGTCCAAGACGAAAGTCTACTATTTACAAGACATTTATTTGGGGCTTCATGCTTTAATAGTGCTACCCCTAGAAATATATTTTCCTTAAAGACTACTTAAAAAGCCTGATTTAATACATATATAAATTACAGCGTTATTGCTTTTCTTAGATCTTTCTTTAGCAATCATTCCAATATAAACTTTCTCTTACAGTAACAGTTACTTTTATATTTTTCCAAGAAACATACCTACTGAACTTTTGAAAATGTTTTCTGTAGAACACATGAGAAAAAAAGGCTTGGAGAATTTGACCTTCACATGATATATTGAGGAGCAGAGGAAAGTAGCAAGGAATCTACCTAACAAGTTTGTGTGAATGGAAGGCAGAACAGGGATATGGAGGTATCGTTAGAAGATAAACATTGCTAAGAGCTACAAACGATAAGTAGTAGTGGAGAGCCATGATCAACCTACCTGATGAGCTTGTGTAAATGGATGACAGAACAGAGATTGAGAGAGATAGTGAAAAAAGAAATCTTACTAAGAGCTACAAAGGATCAGAAGTTGTGGAGAATCATGATTGCTCATGTCTTATGCAATTTCAAAATTTCTTGCTTATATATTACCAATCATGTAATATAAATAATAATTTTATTGCAAGAGTTAATATTTAATGATCTTAAAGTAGAACACATCTTGGTTTATTGTATATACATTGATGATGAAATATTAGTTTTTACAGACATCTTGGCTACCAGACATTAAACCAAATAAAATGAAAGCAAAATATTTTAATATTTAATGAAAAAATAATAATATTCAGAGGACAAAATGAACAAACATGAAACGGAAAAACTCAACCACATTTTGTTGTCTGCAAATATAATATTGAATTTTGATTACCAATTAATGTTTTAAGGTGCCAATTTATTTTTAGCATATCTTTTGTATGTGCATCTATCTCTCTCTATATATATATCTTTCATTAAATATGGCAGACAAAGAAGTTCCTTGTCTGCCATATTTAATGAAAAATGTTTAAAAGAAAGGTTGCTGCCCATATATATATATATATATATATATATATATATATATATATATATATATATATATATATATATATATGTTTTACCAGTTTGTGACTGGAAGGGATAATTCCAAGGAGGATATAAATCAAGGGAGAGCTCAATGTAGACTACAGAACATTAAAATAATAAGAAGAAGACGGAGACTTTAATTATCCATTTCAATTATAATTTATTTCATAAACACCAAGATGTTCATATCTTTGGTGTTGTTGTCCTCCTCTTGTACCCACCTATCCCAGTTTATTGAGGCTGCTGCCATGCATCCAGGGTAATTGTTACGTTGTAGGGTACTAACCAATTCTTTATCTAATGTCTCTGGGTCGCTACTTATGACTTTTGCTTGGTGTTGTAGGCAGTGGACAATCCCTTTCTTTATGCTGTATGGATGGTGGGTGTTGAAATTGAGGTACTGTCTGGTGAATGCCAAAAACACTCAGAAAACTGTCTGCCTGCCTTACGTAAAGGGGTTATCATAGAAAATACAAAGGATCTGCAGTCCATATAACATCAGAAAAGCCTTCAAAAGCTGGACGACACTTCGCAGATACCTCTCCCGATTAAGACCCCCCCCCATAGAGGAGAAAATGACTAAAGACTGTGTGGATGCCATCCTGTGCAACTGCAGAAAGAAATATAAAGGGGAGACAGGCCACCCCCTTAACGTAAGGCTTCAAGAACACCAAAAAGTTGTAACATGAGGAGAAGTGGAAAAATCAGGCATGGCTGTCCACATATGGAGAGAAAACGGAAATCACCGCCCTCTGTGGGATCAGGTTGAAATCAGAGACAAAGAACATCATTGGAAAATTTGTAAACTTAAGGAATCAGCACACATGCTTGGTCACAAAAATCTCCTGAGCCAACCAAGCATAGAAATGAATACAATATGGGAACCAGTAATAAGGAGTGCCAGAGAAAAGCAATAATAATAACAATGAAAATTGCAATATGAGCTCTGGTAAAAACATTCAATGATTACAGCAAAAATTGCAATATGAGCTCTGGTAAAAATGATTGCTGAAGACATTAAGTTTTTAAGTCCCAGAAATTCATACAAAGATGTCCTTAAGGACACATGGCACAGTGGATAAAGGCATTGGTTAGATCCAGTGACAGTGTGAGTTCAATACCTGGTTAAGGCAGTGGAGAACTTGGAAAAGTTAATTAACAGGAGATAACTGATAACTGACATCCATTTGACATGGCACGTAGAACTAGAACAGTCTACCCCATCGAGCAAAATAAAGGGTTCAGTTTGACATTCCAACCACCTGAAGAAGGCCAGAGCGTACAACGGCCGAAACGTAATAAATATAGCAACTAAGATGAGGACAATAGTCTGAATAATGTAAATAGTGTACATAATACTTCATATCAGAAATATAGACAGATACTAAAGGTAGTGGAAATGTCTGATTTCCTAATTTTATATATTTATATATATCTAATTTTTCTTGTGTTCAAACAAGTGTTTTGTTTTTTGGACACAGTGTGTGTAAAAACTGTCCAAATGTTCTGTAATTCCAAGCGCTTTCAGCTATACTTTTAACCATTACCAAGGATGATTTTATTTTTACTTTTAACTGGATTTATGGGCTGTGTGTATGTATCTAAAGTTATAGGGATGTTTTATTTTCTGAACACAGTCAGCACATTGTGGCCATGTTCGTAGTTAATATTATTGAGTGTTGGCTTTTTCCTTTTTTATTATTAAGGCTTCCATTATTTTAAATCTATTTTTACATGTGGATGGAGTTATTATGTTTGTATTTTCTACAAGTATGTTTCTGATAGAGTCTGGTAAGTTTGTGTCTGTGTTTAAATGGGTTCTGATGGAGCTGTGGTCAGATAGATGTAATGTAAGTTGTCTCAATAGGCATGTAGTAGTGTGGCCAATGTAATTATTTATTTGTTTTGATCAGCAAGACAGTTCCTTAAGGGGCATTTGAACTCAGAATTAATGTTTGTTCTTTGTAGTTTTAATTTTGCAGGTGTGTACAATAATGGATCATATGCAATATAGGTGAACAATTCAACCAGAAAAATTGAAAATAAATGCAATATATCTAAATACAAATTAGAGACATGTCATAATAGATCATTACATCTTAAATAAATCAACAATATTTTGCAGCAATTTTTAAAATCAACTTGAAATTTTCTTGTTAAAAAGTTGAAAAATTTTAACATATTGAACATTATGGATAAAAAATAGTGGATTTTATAGTGTTTTTTAAAACTTACCGTAAGCAAAACAAATAACTAGATTTGAAAAAAAAGAAAAAAAAGAAGCAAAACCAGAATGACGTCAAAATTCACAAAAATCTTTCATCATTATTAGCCAGTTTTGCTTAGTTTAATTTGTAACATATATAAATGTAGATAAAAAAAAAAGCAAATGTTGATAAGAGGATCATAAATCAGATTCTGGGGTAGAATGCACTGACCCTACTCAAAAACATTTTATCCAAGAACTTAGAATAATTTTCTGTATTTATATTGGCAACATCAAGACTTTGAAGGGGCCAATAATTTAACTGTCTCCAATAATATCTGAAAACATTACTCCACCAGTCCATTGTTATCTTCTAAATCAATTCAACTGACTTTATCCATGAAGGATACAACGTCTAGCCAAGTTATTGCAGTTAAAATTTAACTAAAACTTGTTGAGAAATTGTTTTCATGTTTTCATACCCAACTTACATGTTTCTCTTAAAGTGAATGATTTAGTTTCTTTCATGTCTTCAGCCAATATTCTTAATATTATTATCTTTTCTCTTTGTATATTCACAACATCAGCTTGCATAAAATGGAGAAATGAAGTTAGCCAGATGATGTATGCTGTGGCAACCAAGGGATGTAAGCAGCACTTAACACTTTTTGACAATGGAATGATTGTTGGGCTAGAAAAGTATAAACTATTCTAATTTTCTCTCAAAGGACAGTAGCAAGGGCACATATAAAATATGGAGAGACATCGGCAACTTGTGAAAACTGCAGGTACCAACAGGTGATGCAATAATGGGACCCCCCACCAATGACTGACATGAAGATTAACTCAGTGAAAGGGAATACTGCATCAAGTTACATCCCAATTCAATGTTGATGCCAATTAAAACTTTTGTGATGTTGGACGGCTTTGCTTGTCACTTTTGCTATGTCAAGCAAAAACTTGTTATCCCTTTCTAAAATGCTTGTTATATTTGAAACTTCGTAGACACTGGTACTAGCAGTAACACCTTCCAATAATATCCACACTAGTAATAGTTGTTCAAGTAGCAATTGCCAATATAGTATAATGATCAGAAGAGAATCGTAATCTGTATAGTAGTAGAGTAGAGAGAGTGAATAATTTCCATATGTATATATGAATGCACTTACTAATAATATACTAATGACTGTGTATAACAACAAAGTTGTTATATATATGTATATGTATATATATATATATATATATATATATATATATATATATTATATTGAAATAAATATTGTTCGTAAGATAACCGAGTACTTTCGAACATCATTGTTCATCTTCAGGGTCAAAATTTTTTAACAATGTCTTGTGATTTTGTAACGTTTATTTAGTTTGTAAAAAATAAAATGTAGTAACATGATTCTGCTACAAGACAATTTGCAAATGTTTTTAAAAATTTGACTCTACATATATATAAGACATTGTTAAAAAATTTTGACCCTGAAGATGAACAATGATGTTCAAAAGTACTCGGTTATCTTACAGAGAATATATATATATATATATATATATATATATATATATATATATATATATATATATTACATAATAAAGAAATCCAAAATTCTCTAATGAGTATAGACTATTTCAACTAACATGAATGTGCTAGGATTTTTATCTCAATTGGTCACCATTTGAGTCAAAAATACTAGTTAATTTTTTACTCACTATTTGTTATTGATTACTTAATTTTTCATTGTTGATTATTAATATTATTACATTTACTTGTGTTTGTTCATTCAGTCTGTTAATTTGTTTATACTTGTTTATTTAATTACTTAAATTTGGGTGGGGACTTGGTTATCTAATTTCTTTAGTTTAAAATATTGGCTTTGTCTAAAGTCTATTGCATTATATGAATTGTATATAGTGCATATATTTGCATTTTTCAATTTATAAGTAACATAGTAAACATTTGTTTTCATGATAGCATTTTGAGATAAGTTCTGATCGTTTATTTAGTAAATTGTGTTGGTCTGGTGAAGGGGATTATAACTATTTTCTCCTCCAGGCAAAGGTTAAACTGAGTTCTGATCAAACTGAACTCATAAATAATTACATTGTTCATACTACTACATGCCCATCCAGATGACTTATGTTACACCTGATCACAGTTCCATCAGAACCCATTTAAACACAGACACAAACTTACAAGACTGCATCCAAAACATACTAGGAGAAAATACAAGCATAATAACCCCATGCACATGAAAAAAAAAGATTAAAGATAATGGAAGCCTTAAGAATAAAAAAAGAAAAAGCCAATGCTCAGTAATATTAACTCTGAACATGGCTACAATGTGCTGACTGTGTTTGGAAAATAAAATATGTCTATAACTCTAGATACATACACATAAACCATACACCCAGTTTAAAAGGAAACATAAAATCATCCTTGATAATGGCTAAAAGTATAGCTGAAAATGCTTGGAATTACAGAACACTTGGACTGTTTCTACACACTCTGTGTCCAAAAAAGAAAACACTTGTTTGAACATAAGAATAATTAAATAAAAAGCTTAATCACAGTACCTTGTCTGCCATCTTTAATAATATATATATATATATATATATATATATATATATATATAACCAAAAGTGTTAAATGTTATTACTGATAAAACATTTGCTATCATGCTATGTTGGTTTGAAAAAACAGCACTCAGTTGTACTTACCTTTTCTTAATTTATGTCTGCTCATTATACAGAGATACACACAACACATATATAACACCTCTATCTCTCTCATATATATATATATATATATATATATATATATATACATACATACATACATACATACAGACAGCCACACTGCTCTACAAGAACATGCACAAAACATATTGATCTCAAAATAAATAAATTTCCACTAATTTAAAATGTCTATATATATATTTTTATTTACTTGAGTATACTATAAGTTACACACACATATGTATGTATGTATGTATGTATGTATGTATGTATAGGTTTAGAAGATTGAAAGGCTTCCTGTCATCCCCTTCAAATGAAATTAATTTCTTGTTCACAAACTATTAGGGTTGCCTATTCAAAGCATCACAAGAAAGAAGTAACCTAATCCATTTTGCAAAGAAAATCTCCCAAATCTGATAGGCCTTCCGTGACTGTAAAGGCTGGAACCAATGTATCTTTAAAAGGTTGGCTCAATTACACTCATAGCTGATGGCACAAAGTAATTTGTGTCATCCTCATCTTGTGTAAGAACAGAACCAGTGGCTCCTATTAATGAAACTGTCACCAAATTCAAGGAGTGTGATGAATTGTTGAAATGTGACACCAAAGGTGTTCCCCTAAAAGTGATAGCTAACTGGCACAGAAGTAAGTTGATAGTTTTAAAAAAAAGAAAAGGTCAAATGTTCAATTAACTATGATCATAATCTCACTTAGAAACCTTTAATATTTTATATTTCAATAAATAAATAAGTCTATGTGATGGATTTTTATAATCTCAAGCTGAACATAATTATGAAAGAGTACAAAAGTTATCAGAAGCGAGAGGTTAAATCCTAATAAATAGATTGATTGAACTCAGTGGGGAAGTATATAAAATCAAATTACTTAATATTTAGGTTATTTCACAGTAATTAGAGCTGATCTTATTGCTATCATAGATGATCATAGGAAGCATTATAAAATGCCATAGAAGAATATTGAACAAGAATTGACATGATATTTAGAAATGAGAAAAATCACTGTATATCTTCTCTTATATTTAGTACATATTCTATAATGCTACCAGTTGGGACAGGGGCTGTTGAAAAATTACCAGAAAGAGCTACTGAAAATACCATAATTACAGTTGCATGTTAGTAAAGAAAGTCATCACTAGCAACAAATCTGGTTAGTGTCGTATACAGTTTTTCTGTCAGTACATATATTTGTTTACCTTTTACTCTATGTACATATTTGTGTGTCTACATGTGATAGCTTGTTTTTTTTTTGTTGTTTTCTAACTAGAAATACCAAACATTTATAAAATCTTTAAAATAAACATTTTTGTGTGTATTCAGATATTACTAAATCATAAATGCAAATCCTTTAATAGTAAAGAACACAAAAATATTTCAATAATGCCTACAATTCTCAAATACAGAAGCCTAAAGAGAAAAGAAAAAAAAGATTATTTTCTTTTTTCTTTTTCTAAAAAATGTTAGACTCCACCATAAAAATGAAAAGCCTAACTTCTAAATATAGAAGATAGAGGGGATAATAAAATAAACATAATATATAAATTCCATTAGTTGTAAAAATTTTAGTTTGGTAGGATCTGATGAAAAATATATAGAAAATACTGATCATTTAGGGGAAAAGTTGAAATGTTTTCATTCTTCAAGATTAAATTGCTGTTCAAATTTGACCCAAAACTAACACCAACAATTGAGTATGTCATTGATGTTTTTTTCTTTTTAGGCATCCTTACTTTAAAAGTATGGACATTAGGTTTTGGTGAGGATGAATAAAAAAAACTCCCGATTGTAATTAATGAATTAATGGACTAAAATATTTTCTTTCTCAAATTTCCATGTTTTGTGTCTGCTAGTGAAATTAATGACTCTACAAAAATATGCAATCATTTCTTCTTTTATTTCATTGCATTTTTCTCTTTCCAGAATTATAAACTTTGCATTGCCATTAGCAATTGCTTATTGTTTCAGTTTAAATTATAGAATCTTCATCAGTCCCTTTCCATTTTAGTGATTTCACCCCAAGCAAGGTGGAAATATCACTTGTAGATAGGGGCTTACAGGGAGTGAAAATGAGAGAAAAGACCAAGTACAGGGAGAATTGAGGAAAGGACAAAAATGAACAGGGTTCAAGAAGGTAGAAGATGGTGATTGACATTGCATTTAAATTTTTGAAGATTGTAGTTATCAGGGAAACAAGGAAATGGAAGGGAGTTCTACAGGCATGAAAAGAAACTGTTGGAGTAGAAGTGGCAATTGCATTTAGCTATTTCACTTACAATGTTTGGAAGATAGAAATAGACATTGAAATCTTCATGAAATCAAAAACACTTTCTGGCCAATTATTAAAAAAATTTCCTACAAATATATTTTTTTAGCCAGATTATTTTTAAAGCTTTAAAACTACAATCCACAGTAATTAAAAGAAAATATTCTCTAATAATAATAATAATAAATCCCTACAGTTAAATCCAAGTGATTGAATGAATAGGAAAATGCAAATATTAGCCAGAATTTTATTGCAAATTTTGATTGGTAATAAAACAAAAAATATTTAAAAATGAGAACAAAAAATAAACATTTGTTTTGGTGATGAATAGTTAGATATGAAAAGTTTTAGGAAAAAAAATTTTTATGAAAAAAAAAATGTGTATTTTATTTAATGTTTTTCATTTGAAAATAGATTCTTTCAAATGATTTGAGATATTTTTACTTACATTTTTGTAATTCTTGTGTAAGAAGATACAAATTTTTAATTTGGGAGGTTCCCAAATATTTACTTTGAAGCTTTTAAAAGCTAAACATCTTTCTTTGCTGTTAAAGGATTTCATATATATATATATATATATATATATATATATACATACACACAAAACATACACACACACTTATAGACTTTTTACATGATTTTTTAGACACATACACACACACGTTTATGTGTATATATATACAGGCCTATGTAAAATTATGTAGGTACACATCTTTTGTGATTGATAGATTTCATATATTTACTTATATATCTACATATTTATAGGGGTGTTGAAATGTTCTTGAATTGGATGATGAGCAACCCACTTTCCAAAATTTAAGCAACTGACCAAACATCAGATTTTTTCTTAGTTAGGCAAAAAAACTTTTCAACATCTCTTTTGTATATTTCTAAATATAAATCATATATAATTGTATATCTACATACACAAAAATATATGTGCCATCATCCATGTGTGTGTGTGTGTGTGTGTGTGTGTGTGTGTGTGTGTGAGAGAGAGAGAGAGAGAGAAAACAAATACATTTCATTTTCAAAGTGTCTTTATGGAGTCAAAAATTGCTTCTTACACTATAATCAACATCGCCCTCTCTCTTGATTACCTTCTACAATCATGAGACATACATTTACTGAAGAAAGTTTTCAGGTAAATTCAAAGGAGATGAATGCAGGGAAATTCATGTTTATGCCTTCATGAACATGAAATCATATTATATCATCAAAAACTGTCATTTGGCTCATTTTCTCAGATCTTATTATAACACCTTTGTATATTGCAATAGAAGCTTCTAGGATAAAAGGCACTCCACCACTTCCCCACTTTTATGTAAATGGATTCTTTTAAATAGACCATTTTTCCCAGTCTTCATGGGAGGAAAATAGGTATTCAACAAAGCATGTTTCTCTAACAGATAAATAATGTAAAATTGATGCTGTGTATCACCTGAAAAGATACAACTTATATATATATACATTATGAAATGGACAAAGTCTGACAATTATTTTTTTAAGACATTTTTTATGTTTATATATATATATATATATATATATTATATTCAAACATGTTTAGTTAAATAATTTAGATGTATTATATCTTTTTATTTTTATTTTAATCCTTTTAAGTCCACAGATTAGTTGAAAATATTAAAATAAATATTAACATCAACATATATAAAAATGTATAAATATATAAATATATCAATATATAATATGTATAAATATATAAATATATCAATATATAATATGTATAAATATATAAATGTTTCTAAACATGTGACTCTATATAACTAAGTTAACAGCAACAGCTATATACTTATTGGTATTTTTATATAATTGACTTTTCAGGTGTTTTGCATCTATCTTCGGTAGGTTCTCTTTTTTATTCCAACAAAATATTTACCTCTTTCTGAACATGTAAACCTGGATATATATATATATATATATATATATATATATATACACACACACACACACACTAGAGAGAGATGAGTGTATACACACTTGCAGGATCCTAGCTTTAATAATAAAAAAAAGCATTTACTGTACACCAAAATATTTTCAACATTTTCCTTGTCAATGCAGTTCATACATTAATCACATAAATCAATCATTATAGAATGCAAGGTTTCAGATCAAAATTCAACTAATAACTTCATGTCATCTTCTATGGGCCGTGTCCCTTCAGGACATTGGCAGTCATGGCTCTTCACAATTTCCTGTCCTTTGCTATCTCGCCTAAATCCTGTTCCACCATCCATTCACTTAATCTCACCAGGTAGTTCATGCATTGCTTTCCCCTGTCTCTCCAAACATCAATATGTCCTGTGAGTATCAAATTGCTCAAGAGCTCATACCTCATTATGTGCCCTAGAAATTTCAATTCTCTGTTTGGGATGTTGAGTATAAGTGTCCTTTTTGTTTCTATTGTCTTTGTTGTTGCTCACATGTTCGGTGCATGGCATTCTCAGAATCCTTCTGTAGAACCAGCTTTATGCAGCTTCAAGTCTTCTCTTCATCTGTGAGGAGTGTGCCTAGTATTCACTGCCATATAGGAGTACTGATATTGCATAACATTTCAGTACTCTTTGTTTCTAACAATATTTCTCTGTTTCTTAATACTTTGCTTCACTTTTGGAAGGTATCTTTCGCTATCTGAATGCTCTTTCAAATTTCCATGTTAAAATACTTCCCAGATATTTAAATTAGTGTAATTGTTTGATTTTGGTGTCCCCAATTTATAATCTGCATGTGGAGCAGTTCATAAATAGATAGTTATCAATGCACTTGTACATTGACTGTGGTCGAGATTCTAGAGTCATTGTGAACTTCATGATCACTTTGGCTATATAGCATATGTTATGCCAGGGATACATACAGTTTTGAATTCAGAGTTGCCCTTCTCATAGACTGGTTGCCAACAAAATCTGAAGAACCTAATCTGATCTACTAGTTAACATATAGCAGGGGGAGAAGAGATGAATTCATACTTTTCCCAAGAGAATTTGTGCAAAATTCAATGTAATGGACTCAACTGAAGTTTCATCAAAACCAGCTTGCCAATTTTCTCATTCTGACCTGCTATCCATTACACCCCCCATTACACACACACACAAGCCATCCCACAAATTAGCATGGAATGAACTTGACAGAAGAGTGAAACCTTTCCAGCCAATAAAATGAAAAAGAGCTCTTAGAGTCATTGAAAAAAGAATAGAATCAATTATCAAACTTATACTTTGATAAATGAATGCCAAAAATTTGAGCTGCAGTAATCACGACTAAAGGAGGATATTTTGATGAGAGCAATATCTAATCATAAAATACTTTTTTCTTTTTGTCACAATAAAATTTCTAATAAAAATCATGTCTCACTTTCTTTTAACCATGTATAATCACATTATTTAAAGTATAAAACAACTACTTTGTGGGCCAATTTACAAAAATGACCAGGGGTCTCCTCAAACTTTTGAACTGTAGTGTGTGTGTGTGCATATATATATATATATATATATATGTGGAAGTTCTTCTAAATCTTAAAAAAACTTTACAAGCAAAAATAAATTTACGTTGAACATGTTTAATTCATACATGTTTAAAAAGGATCTTGTTAATTCATACATGTTTATTTTCATTTTGTTCCAAATTACATTATTCAATTCTAGGATCTGTATCATTTTTCTTTGGTTCCCATTTAGCTGTATTTATTTTTACCTAAGAAATTTTGGTTTATCAGACTGACCATGAGATGCTGCTCAACTGTTTCAATTGCGTTCAGTTCTGATTGGCTAATTCTTCAAATACACAGTTATATAAAGCCAATAAAAGTGAAAATGTTATGCTGACAAGTTTGGTTTGCATATGGGATGAATCTTTGACTGCTGTCAAGATAATTTCTTTCTAAGTATTAACTTGACAGCCACAATAAGAACACTTTTTATTATTAGATTCACGTTTGTTTCCTGAAATTATTCTTTATAGCTGTCATGTTAAATATTTTATATATTGGCGTGTTGCCTAACTTATGCCAGTGTTTTCATGTTGGGAATATACTTTTGCTATTGTGCATAATATCAGATTTTGTTGTTGCTGTTCATTCATACTGTCACATAATAAACTAGAAAAGTGAGCCTCTATTGCATATAATGCAATGCTAATATCTGCTTGACCTTTGAACTGAGTTGATTGGTAACTGACACCTGCTAAAAATGTAATTTTCACTAAATTTTATGGAAAAGTAATATTTTTTTCAAAATCAACCTAGTCATTAACTCAACTAATTATTTCTTTTAAGGCTACTTTATTTTTTGAAAATGTTTAATCTTTTTCTAGTAACAGACATTAATCATGACATAAAGATAATCTTGAAAGAAAAATTGACATTAAAAATAATTCAAAACCCAGTTTAAGTTTCCAATTTTTATTTTTTACAATCATATGCCAAAACTAAAAGATCAAAACTTTTTAAAATTATTGTCATACTTTTTAAGTTATAATGAAAAAAAAGCCTGTGGTTATTGCTATAATTCATAATGTCTTTAGTACATACCTAGTTTAGGTGAACAAGATCTAAATTATAAAATTTTATGTGAACATATTCTAGGTCATGTAAAATCTGAATGCTCTATCTGATTGATACTCTATAAATAAACAAAGATGCAGCATGACGTATTTTGTACATTATAAAGAAATGGACACTAGCTTTTACATATATGTCAATAATTGTTTCTAAAGATTTCCAAATTACATCATGCAATTACTGTATTACATTTTTATTATATGCAATGCTTCTGTCTAAAATCAGAAATTCATTATTTTTATTTCATCATTAGGAGTAGATAGGTTTGCCCATTGCCAGGTTCACATTCTTCTGCAGTCTTTTGAACAGGAGTAGAGGTTTATCCCATGTTTGCTGTTTAGGATAGGGTTTCAAGTCCATTTTAAAGTCTACATCAACTTGTAACATTTAACAATTATTTATTTATATTTTTTTCTCAATAGGAGTAGATAGGTTTGCCAATTACCTGGTTCACACTCCTCTCAGGTCTTTTGAACAGGAGTAGAGGTTTATCCTTTGTTTCCTGTTTAGGATTAAGTTTCCAGTTTGTTATAGTCTTTTCATTCTCTTTCACTCATTGTGTCTTAGTGACATTATCTCCTTACTTGAGGTGAATGGATTTAAAAAAAATAGAGTTAAAATATATTTTAATACAGAAAAGATGTAATTCTACAAAAGATTATTTTTCTGCAATTAATATTTGATCAGTAAAAAACAAACTGTGAATTTCTCCATTATTTTACAAAGACTTTGATGTTGAAATCATTTTTAGGACAATACAAAAAGATTTCCAAATATGTATATTGAGGGTGATGAAAAGTTCTCAGCCCATAAAGAAAATATCTAAAAATACTTATTTTGTTTGGTCATTTTGTGAGATTTTGAAAAGTGGGCATGCCCACAAACTTTTCAGCACCACTTTGTACAATGTAAAAAAAGCAATTTTTTTTTTTTATCAAATTCACCCCAAGCAAGGCAGTGAACCGCTAAGACATAAGGGGATTACTGGAAGTGAAGGAATTAGAAAACAGAAGCATTATTAAAGAGAGATAACAATGGGGATTAGGAAGTGATTAGGAAGATGGCAGATAGCAAATGACATTGCATTTAATTTTTTTATTTATAAAATCGTACTTCTACTTTCTTTTTGCAATACAAAAGTATAATCTCATGTAAATTATTTAAAACTCAAATATTCTTTGTCAGTTAATCAGAATCTCTTGGTTGACTGATTTTCCAACATGCTAAATTTTGTATGAGTCACTCAGTGAGGATCAAACTCACTATTCAGTAGTCATAGTCGACCACACTAGCCTTGCTAATAAATCCCATAACAAAGTGTATCAAACTATCTCTGTTAATTAAATTTGGCAATTTAGGAAAAGATTCAATACAAAAACAATTTTAAGCTAACTTTAAAAAATTACGTGATTGAAAATATTACTTTAATGATCTTCTATGTTTAGAGAATATAAGGAATAAATGAATAAAAATTTTCAGTTCAAGTTATTGCCTCATTTCAGATATACAGAGTCTGTCTGAAAAGTAATGGGACTGGTGTCACAAACAATTTATTTCCATTTCAAACAACAAACTCCATGGTTTCCCCTTCAAAGTAATCCCACTTGAGTCTAATGCATTTTTCCATACTTCTATACACTGCTGGAAGGATTCTTCTTGGATGTTTCTCAGCTCTGTCACTACGGCCCTCTTGATGACCTTCCAAAAGTGACCCTTGGAATATACCCTGGAACTTGCAAAAGAGAAAAAAAAATCACACGGTGCAAGATAACGGGAATAAAGAGGTTGTTTCAGTATGGCAATGTTCTCAGCCACAAACTGACAGATACTCAGTGCCTTGTGAACAGGTGCATCATTGTGGTGAAGCAGCTATGATTTGTCCTGCCCCAACTCTCATCTCTTCTTGCACACAGAGTGAAGTAAACACTATGATTACAGTTATATACTCCCAAAATAATATGTTAGATGATAACACAATCTGCTTATCCCTCTTTC
Organism: Acanthosepion esculentum; assembly: GCA_964036315.1. Taxonomy (NCBI): domain Eukaryota; kingdom Metazoa; phylum Mollusca; class Cephalopoda; order Sepiida; family Sepiidae; genus Acanthosepion; species Acanthosepion esculentum. The sequence continues at coordinate 118,088,903 of OZ038489.1, read as the reverse complement.
GCCCATAGCTCACACAGCACACCCAGTCCCATTACTTTAGACAGACCTCGTATGTTCTATCAAATTTAGGAAAAACATTCCATATGAAATATACTATCAAGGATTTGGGTATAAGGTAATCTAAATGATTTTTTAAAATCATTTCACTCCAAGCAAGTTGATATGAAAGAATCTGATATAAAAACATTAAGGAAAGCGGAAGCACCAGACGAGATGTGGCAGGAATATTCAATGTACAGACAAGTAGCAGACTCGTAAAGGTGTAACAAAAAAGGAGAAAACTGTCTAGCATAACAGAGTGAACTAATTTTCCTAACAGCATTAAAGAAAAATGAGCAACAATTATTATCTAGTGAATATAATGTAAAAATATGAGGCCAATTTTGAATAGGATCCACTTGTTTTGTTATTTGTTTTAAAACCTTTCTTTTTTTCCCATGCTTTTAATATTCATTAAATTTAAAAGCACAATGAGTTGCTCTCCTAAAGGTTAGCATCAGCCATGCGGATGGAGGGTAAAATGGTTCTCTTTGAGGATTAAATGATACCAGTTTTGTTTTGTGTGCTTTGATATTTACAAGTCATTTCTTGCTCCTGTTAACAACTGATTGGAAGTTCTTTTCAAGAGCAGCTACCAGTTGTATTTTTTCAGATGTATTGGACTATTAGGACAGGAATAAATACATAAGAAACAATGTAGGTCAATTAATGTGAAATAATCTACAAGCATGCCCATCGAACATGAGCTTTATTACCAGATTTGTTAAGAATGATTGGATTAAGTCAAATATCCAGTTAGAGACAAACTTGAGCTTGAGGAGAAAGCCATCATGCCAAACCCTCTTCAAGATATCTAAAGCCAGAGCCTAAGCCTCAGCATTCTTTTCTAAATCCTGATAGACTAATTCAATGTTAACAGTGAATATATCGACAGCTGATATAGAGAAATAAAAGCCATATTGTTTATCTGAAAGAAGGCAATGTAAAGTGAGATACTTAACTAATTTCAAGTTTATTAGAGCCTCTAGTACTTTGCCCAAAAGGGGTAAAAGACTAACAAGGATGATAATTAAAGTGATCAAAAGGTTCCACTTCTTAAAAAACAATCAGAGAATAATAACAAGAATTTAAGAACATTCACAAAATAAGAAACAAAGTAAAACAGGTTTAGAAATATCAGAAAAAAGATTTGAGAAAAATTAAAAGAGTAATAAATAAGAAAAGTGAACTGGACAGCAAGAAAATACCTGAAGACGCTAATGTTGCAAATTTTAAAAAAAAGAGAAAAGGCATAATATTAAGGGCATTGGATGAAAGCAGCTAAACGACCATATTTAAGCAAACATCACAAAGAGAAATGTCTAAGTTGGACAAACAAATTCATCAAAATTGATATTTCAACAGAAATTTTCAGTTATAAATGTAGAGCTCTATTGGATGAACCTGATAGCGGAGTCCTTCAAGAAAAATACTCAATCAAAACTAAACAGGTGTCATGTGACATAATGTTTCAGGCTACTACGATCAAGAGTAAAATTAAAATCCCTTCACAGTTGATGGTTCAAGAGAAATCCTTGCATAACCAATAAATTATTTTGTATATTCATGCAGGAAAATGATCCGACAAAGTTGACAATTGCCCACCTTGCCAAAAAGAGGTTTCCAAGACATCAAATGAATAGAATGCTCCTCTCTCCAGATACTAATCCAATAGAAAACTTGTAGTGTCCCTCATTAAAAAAGAAATGGAAAATATTTGTTCAACAAAAATCTTTGCAGACAGAATGGACACAATTGTCAAGAAAACTTTCATCTATGTGAATTAATTTATTTTGGAAGTGGAATAAAATGATAGATAAAGAACAGTATAGAGTTTACATAATTCGGAAGAAGTGTTTATGAGATTGTTAAAAGACTGACTATGCAGTTTGTGTGTACAATTCAAAGATAGATGAATGTATGGAAGATAAAAAATACAGAATAACTATTTGGTTTTTACAAAGTTAACAAAAGATACTTTCAGTGTTTTAGGCATCTGCAGTGAATTAGGAGATATCTTCTGTTCAGTACATATTGTTTTGATTTTTTTAAGACTGAAAACTAAATTGACTATAAAAACAAAAATATTCCCAAGTACTACAATATTAACTATTTTCTAAGGAAAGCCGTAGGCCATATTGACTAAAATGTTATAATAAAATCAACATAGGTGAAGATACGAGCTTGAATAACTTAAGAAAAAAATAACAATGAATCATTTCAGAATTTCAAACAATATTTAGCTTCTTAATTTCAATCCTTTTTTTTGTCTTTGGCAAATTTATAAAATAAAAAATTCAAGAGAAAGATTTTATTCAAAGCCATATCAATGTTTTTTGTGGTATTTTTTGTGATGATGGCTTTCATATAAAATCTGCCTTTTGTCATCTTTAACAAAGGTGCAGAAATGAGAAATTAATGTATCCTCAACTCAATCTTGTTTTGCTTTTTTTGCAATCTTTTGTAAGTTCCTGTAGGCTTGAAAGAAGAATATATCATTTACATTAATAGTAACATATATTTGTACACATAAACATGCATATGAGTGTGTTTGATAAAATCTACATGGATAAATGTATGTACGTCTTTAAATCTATAGCCTTATGATGAAAGACAATATTTTACATTACATATATTTATTTTTCAGCATAATCCTCTTCCTTGTCACTGCACTTGATTATGTGATGATTATTAATCACAATAATCACATATAGTGTAATTTTCAAATTAAAATTCAAATATCTTTCAAATTTTAGACTTGTTAATATACTGTCTCCATTGTGTGTGTGTGTATATATATATATATATACATACATACAGTCAACAATGAAATTATTTGTACACTCACAAAGTTTGAATATTTTTATCCAATTCTCAGAATCTAATCCTCATATGGTACTAGGTTTTTATATGTTAATAAGCACAAAAAAGGAATATAAAACTCAATTTTCAGGACGACAGGTTAATATAACAATATAGCAAGGTCGATTTTACTGTTTTTAAACCTTGCTAACCAAAACGCTCCTCTGTGGCTCAATCGGTAAAAGCACATAAGGCTATAGGATGGTTCCAGATAGGATAGAGGTTCGATTCCTGTCATAGGATGCATATTTTCTATGAAAATTTCTCAGACATTCAGGCCGGTAAATGTTGTTAATACTGTTTATTATAAACAGAGCATTTACTTAAATATTTGTATCTATAAAAAGAATGTATAAACATAAAAATATCTTAAAATAATTGTCGGACTTTGTCCATTTCATATATATATAATAGATCCTCTTGTCCATTTCAGTTTATTCTGTGCAATTTTTAGAACTGTACCATCAGACTACCCAACTGATTATCATGATGGAGGCTTGTATAGAACCAGCCAGAGTTTTCATTCTCGTAGACTGATTGCTTACCAAGGTGAGAGCATAAAGTATGTCTTACTATTTAACCCATGAGAGAAAAAAGATAGATTCACAAAGGAATTTGTGTGAAAGTAAATGCAACAAACTTGGCCAGAATTTGAACTTGGTGCTCTGATTTTCCTTTCTAAACCTTGGACCATTACATTACTTGTGTATATATATCTGTTTTGTGTATACATATATGTATATTCAATGGTAGCACTCTCAAGGATTTTCCTTCTGAGTGAATTATTAATACTACTGACCAACTCTGTCATGTTCACTATCCCAAACAACCTATCCCATTTAAATAATCTCAAAATAATCCAAAACCATTATGGATATAATCAGATCCTCAATCACCCATAGCAATAACATTTGTGAAACCAACATATATAAAATAAGTTGCCAAAACTGTTCTTCACAATACATTGGAGAAACATGTAGAAATTTTTTAAAAAGCGCATCTATGAGTACAAAAGAGACCTCATAAATAACAATTTAACAAATGCACTAGTCATACATAGAAATAAATTCAATCACAATTTTGATTTTATAAATGCTAGACTCATAAAAAAGAATATATATATATATATATATATATATATATATATATATATAGTGTCAAGTATTCAAGTTCTATTAGTAAATTATATATGTACACAAAAATGTTATATAAAAGGTTTGAAAAATAATTAAAACGATTTTGTAAAAGTAGGACACTTTTGCCTTCAGGAGTATTAGCAAATTAATATATCACAGGGCAAATATGTTTTGAATATTAATTTTATTGTTTCATCAATATAAATTAATAATGATGAAAACTTTTTCCCAAGGCCTGGAGGAAATTTTTCAGCAGAAATGAATCAGGAAAAAAGAATAAAATAACAATAACCAAATAGTCTCTTCTTAAAAATGTTCTACAGAGTTGCAGAAAATAAAGGTGTCTCAAGTTTTCCCATTTTTTTTCTTTTAAACATGCACTTCCTTTCAAAATAAATCCTTCTAAATATTTTGTCCAGTTTACATAGGGAAATCAAAATAAATGATACTGTACACACACTGAAAACGCATTAAAAAAGTGGCTAATGCAGTTATTGCAAAAGAATAGCTAAAACCTCTTTTCTTCAAACATATAAACATGGAAAATCTTTTCTGATCATCATTCAATATCATTTTAGAAAAGGAAGTTTGATTCCTAGTTCTACGGTTTCTAAACATATTGCTAAATTGTTATTTGTTGAGTGTTTTGTCAGCGAAGATAGATCAATAAAATTAATAATCTCCTATAATTCTTAATATGTTACTTAGGAATTAAAATGGTTTTTATCAGTGATAAATATATACAAAAGTAGAAAGCAACATTTGTGTTCCTAGTTGCACTGACGACACCATGTGTGTATAACTCTGTTCTTGTGATCATCCGCTCTTCACAATGTTTCCTTCAATTAGTAACGGTCATGTTTAGTAGTTTTCATGTGTTTTGCATTTTCTGTGCATATAAAATATCATCTAAAGTAAAATGAGATGTACAAGGTAATCCATAAGGTACAACAGGTTGAGTAACAATGCAGTTCCATCTTCAATCATTTTTAGATGTCTTCATGATACGTAACCACACATAGTATCTGCATCTCAGTCAGTGGCTCCAAGAAGCAACTCATATGCAACTGCAATCATAACATCTTGGATACAGGAGTAAGACAGATGAGGATATTGACTCAATTAAATGATGAATGGCAGCTACTTCGTTTTTAATAATTGTTCACACAATACAAAACCCAAGAGCTACTCAAGGCAGACGGTTAGTTAATAAGGTTATTATATTAATGTAAGTGAAAGTAAGAAGTGGATATGATGTAGGGAAGTTAATGGTTGACCCAAGACTTAAAGCAGACTTAATATTGGAGTTATCAGAGAATCATTCTCTTGAGAGTTTGTTCCACAAAGTAGCATTTTTTGGATTGAAGATGTCTCAATGTAACTTCCTCCTTACTAATGGAATACAAAGGGAATGGAGATGATTTGTCCCAGTGTACATGTCATGGCAGATCTTAGCTGTGAAGGTTAGAACTTATTGAACTATTAAATATAGCTTATCAGGACATTTGTTATGGAAATAGTGACAGTGTGTGGTAAGGAGCTTGCAACATTTTGTTTGTGGGAAAGTGACAGTAGAGTGGAAAATAGTTCATCACTCACAAATCTACATAGCAAGAGGATTCAGGTACTCTCTGAAACAGTATAAGGAACAAAATATTTTACCAGAATCTTTAGCACTGGATCATATACATGAGTTCTACTTGAGGCGTGGAGAGAACTTTAGACCCAGTAGACATTCAATGCAACAATGTTGGTAAGTTGATTTTGTTTAGCAGCATATCAACCTCGTCTATGCATTATTTAATGCTGAAATCTAAATATTTTGGACACAATTTTATGACTTCAACTAAATATATTTTGAGCCTAAATGTATGCCTCCAATTAAGGATAATTATACTGCCGGTAAATTTACCATAAATAGTTATTGTTGGTCATTTTTTTATCTAGAAATACATTGCAAGTAATTCTACTATAAAAATGTAATTTTAGACTTTCATAATGTTTTGTTTTTCTTTGGGGGTTCACTATTTGCCCATAACTGGGACCCTAACAGGTGTTACCCACCCCAGGTGAGAGAGGACCTGGGAATAACAGCAATGTTGGTTTTCAACATAAGCTGAAGAACTATGGTTTCTCCAGCCAAACTTTTGATTTGATCCAATAGTTCTTAACAAATCATATAATGAAAATCATGTCAAACAGTCACTCTTCTAAATTCTTTCACAATGCAAGTGTCCTCAAGGCTCTATACTTGGACCTATTTTTCCTCTTATCTTCATCAATGACCTGTCGATGCCATCAGTTCCTATCGCCTTCAATCAGTTGGCAACTGGGCAACAAATGGCTTGTAAATTTTAATGCCTCCAAAACAAAACTGCTTTCTTAATAGTTTTAGAAAACCATTTTTAATTTTCATCAGCATAACTGATGCCAACTTCCAGGAGATCAACTCATTGCACCTTCTCTGTTTCACGCTTTCCACTGACATGAACTGGAATGAATATAATAAATTAATTACTAGGTCTGTTGCTTAAAAAATTGGGTCACTCTGTGATGTTAGTCAATTTTTCTTACCATCTGGCATGTTTATGAATCTACCATTTAATTGTACCGTGAATATTGATGCTATATTTGGTCTGGTACTACTAGAATACATCTTGATAAAATCCAAAGAAGAGTCTGCAATGTTTCTGGCATCCCGGCATCAGTCCCTTTCTTACCAAAGTCTTCCCTGTACCGTTTCTATAAATTGTTTCATGACAAATGTTCTAATGAGCTTTGCTCTTTGGTACCTCAACCTCATGAATGTAAGTGCACTACTAGATTGGCAACTGGGTCTCATCATTTTACTGTTGAAATAGCTAGATATAACCATAATTTATATTTTAATAATTTCTTTTCTTGTATGTGGAAATCTCTTCCAGTTTCTTGCTTTCCTGCCACTTACATTTCCCAGAAATTTAAATGCAGCATCAATCATCATCTCTGTCTTTCTGAACCCTTTCTTTTATTGTCTTTTCTCCTCACTAACATTTTCTTTCACAATCAGTAACCCCTTGTATCTTAGTAGAATTATTACCTTGCTTGTAGTTAGATGATTAAAAAAAAACACTGTAAATACTTAAAAATCTTAAGCCTCAAATTAGATTAGAGACCTTTTTTTTTCTTTTTTTTTTTTACTTATAGTTGATATTTTACTCATTTTGCCAAAAAACATTTTATCATCATGGTTTTGTGATTCTTCCAGTGATAAGCAAGAGTTAGTTAAATGTGTTTCATCTCTCTTAGTGTATGTAAAGAAGTGATTTTAGTATGTGTGCAGAAACTAGTTAACCACAAGTTACACCCCTTGATACATTCTTGAATGAGATTATAACGGGGTGTGAAAAAAAAAAAAAAGAGCTTGCCACAAGGTGTGGACACTGTATACATTTTAAACATGTGAACTTGAAATAAACAATTATCAAATGGATCTCCTTGTCTTTCATACTGAAACACCTCACATGGAAATATTAGTGATTACTTTTATTTCTTATAGTTTGAAGTATTCATTATTTGTGTAGTCTAAATTTGGTGTTGGTTTCTGAACTATCTCTTCGATTGGATGTTTGACCCAAAATAGTTTACACTGTGAGAAACCGGAAATTTTATCATAGATAAAATTCACTTGAAAAATAAAATTCACTTATTTTCACAATTACTCCAGGACATTTAAGAATTTGATGCGAAGACATAAGTAGATCCGTTTTCATAGGGCTTCCTAAGAAGGCATGTGCAAACAAATGTGAACTCCATTGAACAATCAGCCTAATGAGCTATATAACAAAACTATCTGAATTCTGATGATGAGAGCACACAGCAGAATCAAACTAGAAATAGGAACAAGAACAAGTGCGTGTTCATTAAAGACACTGGAACAAGGAATGCAGTATTTATGCTCAGAATGGCACAAAAAGAGAAATACAAATGCAAAAGGATGTGTATCTGTGTTTTATAGATAATGCATATGACACGGATAATGCATCTGATGAAGTGCATCACAAAGAACTGTTGGAACTGCCAGGTAATCTTGACATATTTGGGAAGGACATTAGAATAATCCAGAACCTGTACTGGCAGCAAACTGCTTGCATACAGATAGAAAATGAATTCAGTAAACATACAAAAATAGATAGGAGTGTGAGACAAGGATGTGTCTTCTCACCAGACTTATTCAACCTATTCAGTAAATTGATTCTGTGAGAATTAGAAGTCCTACCAGATCTCATTATTGGTAGCCACAATCTTAACATAAGATATGCAGATGACACAGTATTGGTAGCCAACATAGAAAGAAAACTACAAGAACTTCTACAGAAGGTAGTGAAGGAAAGTGAGAAGAAAGACTAAACATCAACTGCAAGTAGACAGAATGCACGGTTGTTAGCAAAAAGATGTGTCCAACACGTAAATTACAAATTGGAGATATCAAAATCAAACAAGTACAAAAATTTAAATATATGGGAAGAGTTTTAACAGAGGACAGAAAGTGCAATACCAAAATTTGAAAACGCATTGGGAAAGCAAAAGATGCCTTCCAAAACCTAAGCAGAGTATTAAGAAACAGAAATATTTCATGAGAAACGAAGAAAAGAGTACTGACCAGTTACACGATATCAGTCGTTCTATATGTCAGCCAATGCAGGACACTTTCCCCGCAGATGATGAAGAGACCTGGAGCAACAGAAATATTACAGAGGGATGCGGAGAATACCAGGCTGCAAACATGTGAGGGGCAATGAAGTTTCAAGGAAAATGGAGACCAAAAGCCTTCTTATACTTAAACTCAGGAAGAGATAGTTGAAAAGTCTGGGCACATAATGAAGAAAAAGGGCTTGGAAAGTTTGATATGCAAAAGACAGATTGAAGGCAAGAAAGAGGGAAGAAAACAACACGTAACCTTCCTAGCAAACTTGAGTAATACCTACGTTGGATTCAAGTTGAAGCAAAATTTTATGAGAGAATGAAATGTTTCAAGGGATATAATCAGGTTTCTACAATGGGTGATGTGACAATAACATATAATATAATCTCTATAAATAAATAAATGAATGACCTCTGAAAGAAATCTTATCAATATGAATGGCAGCACTTTTACCAAATATATAACTTGTTTAAACATTAATTTTTTTGACTAGTTTTCTTCATCTTAAAATTATTGGCTACTGTTTCCTTGACTTTCAAAAAATATTCTATTTCCAGAGTAATTAGGTCAATTTTCAAGCTAAAAATTCTTTTAGTATCAGAAAAAAACTTTTTAATGTGATGCATATTCAGTTAAAAACATTTTTATATCTTTAAATGAAATGCATTTCAGAGCTGCTATTTTTTGAGAATTTCAAGGCCATTGTAAATTAACCAGATATTTCTGAGAGCAATGCACTTTGAACAAGGTCATATATATATATTGCCATGATCAGCATTAAGTCCGAGTTCATTTTAGCCCTGTTCACGAGATTAAATGTATTCATAGAAACTAAGCCTTAATGAGAAGAAAACCTTTATTATTGTTGACAAAGGAGATTGTGACCTTTAGAATACCTGAGCAAGGTTGATGGCCATATCTCATAATGAAATGACTTCTGAAGCCTTTGTTCGTCTTTGCTGCCCAATTTTCTATAGTCTACATCTAATATTTAATTAAGTATGGAAAAAGAATAGATAAATGCAACAAGAAAATAAATGTGATTCGCTGATGTCTGTATGGCACTACAAAATCCTTTTCTGGTATTTCTGTTTTCTTTTTCATTCATTTGACAGTGAGACAAAATGAATGTCCATTTGAATTGAATCCTTTCTCTTGATTTCAATCCAAGACTAATTTTTGACCATATCCTTCAATGTTATTCAATGACTCAAATGAACTAACATCTTCATCATTATTATTATTATTTTTAACATACAAATTGGATTACTGTCCTCTCCGGTACTCCTTAGGTCGCTACTGTCTACAGTAATCATATGCTGCTTTTTTATTACCAAGAAATAACTGATAAATAAGGTCCACAATCTTGTAAAACCTGTTTTAGCAAAGATAGAATAATGAAACTACTGAGAAAAATGTAGTAAATTTATTTGTCTTCAAAGTTACGAGTTTGTTTTTCAATATAGTTAACATTTAGTGCTTCAAACATTTTCTAAATATGCAATCCCCATGTCTACTTTTTCATTTCATCCATGAAGGGAGTTTCTGGTTTACAGTTTCAGCTGTATAGCACTCCTTTCTCCAAAATCAAAAGTTAAAATGGCTTCAAGTGAATGAAGTCTGTAGGGATCAGCAAGGGCCATTCTTCATTGAACCTAGTGGACTGACAATACAGAATCACAAAATAACTGTACCAGATAACAGAAACTACATCACTTGAGGACAACAGCAACAACTAAAATGGATAGCACATGCAACTTGAAGAGAAAACAACAGCATGATAATGTTGTTGACATTCCACACTACTTCAAACAAAAGGTTAGGAAGGAAGCCATTATCATAACTGGAAACAGCGATAACAATTACTGGGCTGGAGAAACCTATTTTCCTGGAAAACTGATTTAAGAGAAACATTTTATAAATTTCAACTGAAAGTAACACTTTCTGCTCAGTCAATCAATGTCCAATATTTCCATAAAAGGAAATAACTAATATTACCTTGACCATTTGATCAAATTGCACACACAAACTTTAATATCACATTATAACAGGAGAGAGAACTATGGAAGAAAGATTTATTCTCCCATTTGGATTTCCCCCATTGTGGGCATTATTAAATCTGTGATATAACAACACAGTATTTCATGGTTGGAATAGAATGACTGAAAGGAAAAAAATGGCAAACATGCTTTGTTCTCAGAGACTTTTATACCACTAAGACATGCACAAAACTATATATATATATATATACACACACATATCCCACATAGAGAATATATTACATATGTCTACACAGTGAGAAGAGTGTAAGAAGAAACAAAAAGGGTGGGTTTTGCATGTAATATGAAGATTTTTAAGCCATGTTTAGGACTCCAAATTCAAATGGGCCGGAATCATCTACTATGTCCCAGGTGAGGGCATAAACCAGGAAGGGAAACGGTAAATCTTGGGTTTCTTTCAAGCCAGAATTTCTTTCTGTATCTGGGAAAGATATATTCCCAAAGGAAAATGGTGCCATGGACTTGTAAGCTGTAGCATTTGATAGCTGGTTGCCTTTGTCAGAAGCCTGAGTACAACTAAAAAAACACATATGTCTTGACACCAATAAGCTTACTGACTGAATGAATGGCCACTTTCATCACTGTATGAAGTGACATCACTAAGCAGCCATCACATGACCCATGTGACTTATCTCCTCCAAAGGGAGGTAATCACCTTCTGTATCACTAGGCAATAATTCTGCATTATAGGCTCTTCTGCTTGCAGCATTTGTTGACATTTGACAGCAATGAAACCATGAATTGTTGTGATACAAAAGACCTTATTCTATAGTTACATTTCCATTATTTTTATATAGATGTAAATTTCAGTTGGTAAGCAACCTTCCAATGCCAAAAAAAAAAAAATGAATCACTAATTTATATCCAAGTTGGATATAGTGCTTATAAGTAACATGCACTTATTCTAAATATCATCACAGTGAACTGATACTAGCATAGGACTACCAAATACATTTTTCTATCTCAACTATAAGCAATTGCACATGTTAAGGGACCTTAACTTTTGAATTAATTGTTGTACTATGAAGTGCTTATGTTGTAATGTATGGCTAAAGTGTGTTGAGGTTGGGGAAAACATTTAACCGAATTCTCTCCCAGCACGTACAGGAGTAATAGGCAGAGAGAGGAAAGAGACAGGAGGTAACAAAATTAACACCAATTCAGAAACCACAGAAACTTTAAGAACAAAATGCCCAAGGGACTGACTTGCGAACTGCTGACTGCTGGTTTTCCTATTGCTTTTATTAGCATGAGGCATCTTACAAAAACCCAGATCTTGACCAGTTGCAGACAGGCCCGGATCTAGACATGCCAAGCTATCCTGCTGCTAATGGGGAACTAGTGCTGACAAACATGCCCCCACTTTTTCACAACAGCTTATGCATATTTCAATTTGAACAGTGAGAAAATGTTATTTACATTACATTTGTATGTATCAGAAAGAAATTTTATTTCTTAATGATTTAATTGCAAATATGAAGGAACTTAAAATCACTGAGTAGACGTGACAAATAAATCTACTGAAATAAGAAACATGAAAATAATCATATTGCCAAGTTAGTAGAAGAAGCTGTCATTAAACCCCGATATTGTTGTACTAAATGAAGATTAAATAGTTATTAATTGATAAACTCACTCAAAACTAATTACTCTTTAGTAAATTCATATTTATGTTAATCTAATTTTAATTATGCTTCATAGTTGGACAGATTACCTTAGAACATATGACACAATTCTCTTCAATTAAATTTCTTGTCTAAAATGTTTAAAATAATTACTTGACAAAAGTTGTTCAAAACAGATTGTCTCTGTATTAAATTATGTTAACTGTCTCTGTCCCATAATTGTTGTTACATTTGTAAACACATTTTTTATCTAAATGTTCCAACTAGTAGAGGATAGAGGTATTAGGTTTAAATCAAACCTGTTTTTTAAAAGATCTGAATAAAACTTAATTAACATGAAATATATAAAATAATGAAAGTCAATGGCAAAAAAGGAGTAAACAAGAGTAAAATCTAATTTATTTTGAGAAGAGTCATAAATACTCCTAAGTTTATTTGGACAACTGAATTCATTCTGTGGGTTGCTGGTGTTACTATAATAATGCTTCAGGAGATTAAATTTTGAAATTATCTGAAGAACTAAGTTTATATATGTTTGGAGAGTAATTATATGCATAGTGAAGATTTTATGGGAAAATAAATTAATTGGAAGAATCTATAGCATAGAATCTGAGTGAGGAAGGCTTGTTTGCCTTGCCACCATTTGAACTCCAGATTTTTTAAGTACAATTAATGACAACCAAACCAGGTTATACATTTTTAAATGTCTCTGTTCCTTATATTTTTTTGTAATTATCTTCATCATTGTTGTTTTTAGCTCAAAGCTTTGGTGAACATATTCTTTGGCCTTGCACAATAATGTGTTTTATTTTTAAAAATTTTGTCATAATCTAAAGATAAGGTACAATCTACCACTGAGAAGGAATGATGAAATTGTCAGCCAAAACCCTGTGTTCAGAAGTTTATATATAACAATTGTCCAGCAGACAGAATAAATATATTCAATGAAAAAGTATATTTCTTTTTCATTTGTTTTATATGAACTTTCACAGAAATCAATAATAATTATTTTCACTTTTTTTAAGGATGTGCTCAGCTGTAGGCAATATAGTAAGGTTGACTGGGTTCTCAAGCATTGCTAGAGCAAACAGTCAAAAGAAGCAGAAGTCTGAAATCAGAAACATGGAGAACTCAACAGAAAACAACTATTACTTTTCCCAAAAATAGACATAGCATCTATGAACCTTCTGATCCCTCAAATCATTATCCTATTAGTCTTTTACCGTGTTTTAGCAATGTACTAGTGGCTTTAACCAACTCACATAAGCATCTTACCTTACATGACCTTCTTTCAAATAAACAATATCACTTTTGCTTCTCTAGGTCAGCAGTTGATTTGTTAATGGTTATTATCAGTCTGTGGGTTCAGATATTTCAAAGACATTTGACAGGGTTTGGCATGCTGACCTTCTTTGCAAGTTGAAGGGTTATGGTGTCTCTGACTGAATTTTTGACTTGATCTAATCTTTCTAAATAGATCAAGTAATGAAAGTTGTGTCAAGCAGCCCCTTTTCGAGATCCTCTCATATTAATGTGAGGGTCTCACAGGGCTTTGTCCTTGGACCTACATTGTCCCTAATTTTTATCAACGACCTTCCTGATGTCATAAATTCCAAACTCAGCATCCATGTTGATGACACAATTATTTATTCCTGTCTTAATAGTAAGTCTGGTAGGTCAAATAAAATAAAATTAGTAGCAGATCTTGAAAATGACCTTCAATCAGTTGTAAACTGTAGTAAGAAATGACTCATAAATTTTAATACCTCCAAAATTAAATTTCTATCTTTTAGCTATCATAGAGAACTAGTTTTGTCTCCCTGTACACAAATTGATATAGCAGCTCAATTCCATAATGAAATAAACAAATAAGCAAGACCAAATTCGAAGATCCAGTGACAGAAAAAAAGTGTCAAAATCACAAATCACAGGTCCAATGTCAAAAATCCAAAGCACAAGCCAACAGTTACACACAAGCCAACAGACAAGGTAGCAAAATAAAAACAACTCTTCTAATTCAAGAAAACCAACCACTTTTATTGATAGAACAATTTTTTTTATTGCTTGACAGTTGGAGAGGGCAAAAAATAAATCCTGTTTGCAGCATGGCTGGGAATCTCTGATGTGGGATCAGTTTGAAGACAGTTCATTGTCAAGGTTAATGGTCAACTCATACAAAATACCATCATCCCAATAATGTTAATTGCTACCTATAGCTATCTAAAACCAACCACCTAGAAATTTACAATCTCTTGCAGAATTAGTTTAAATCTAATCCTGAATGCTTTTTCCGTCATCTTTTTGGAATACCATATATATTATGCAATTTGAAGACCTAATTTTGAAGCTAATTTTAAGGGGGCCACATCATACACAAGATATAAAATTAGTATATGTACTGCTGGTCCTGGTGACACTGTTGACCAAAATACATATCCATTTACTGTATTCCAAAGTACAATCATATTTAAAATAAACATTGTGTCTTACACAAGTATATACAGTATTTGTTTTATACATTTTTATAAATGTATTTTTTGAAATTTTTAATCATATTTATTATTGTATTGATGAAACCCATAATATAGTGTAATTTTTGCACTAAATACTTACTATATGTGCAGGCAAATAATGTAACATACTATTTTCTCCAATGTTGCTTCAGGTGTATAAACATATTTATATAAGACCAATGTTGTGTAGGAATATAGTTGCCTACTCAGAGAATGTTTTGCTGTAAATGAAAAAAAAAACACAAACGGTATTACATAGGATATACCACAACCAGACTGTCACAGTGTCTCACCTGCCACCTAATAGATCAAAGTAACACTAGACATCTACTCACAAACTATCAAATGCTGGCAAAATCAAATTGTAAAAACAGACTTATAAACCTTTGAAGAAATACTTGTACAACAAAAACAAACATCAATAAATAAAAACAACTTAAGATCCCACATCCTTAAATGTATATATAAAAAACCCACAAAAAATGCATTTCACACCTTGTCTATATCACAACACACTAGTTCTATGAAACTCACCAATAGTAATAATGTCAAAAGCTTGGACCACAGTTCCTGTATTCTCTTCCAAAATGAACTTCAGACAATTTTTGGTAGAAAATCCTCATTGTTTAAGAAGGATTAATTTGAAAAAGGCAATCATTAAAATTAATTGGTACAAAATGTCTATCACATTTTAACA
>OZ038489.1:118063287-118070787 GCA_964036315.1 Acanthosepion esculentum | reverse complement strand
GGTATTGCTATATACAAAGTGACCAACTTTCATAGATAGAAATCTTGTCTCAGAATATTAATTTGAAATTATGATACTGTCAACCCTTTCACTAATTATGAGATAAAGCAAGAAAAGTTTTATATATATATATATATATATATATATATATATGTATGTATGTATGTATAGTGTTAAAGTAAAGAAATTATTTGGGGATAAGCCAAGTTATTTTTGAAGTGAAATGCCTCAAATTCTTTCAGGAAATGAATTATAATTGGAGCTGAGTATCTGATTCTTGAGAGCACATTCCCATTTTTTTTCTTTTTTAAGATTTTAAAGAATGAATAATTAGAAGACAATTATTTGAAGTTACAATCAAATGAAATTTAACAACTTTGATTATTTTGTCTCTTTTTTTCCTCCTTTTTATTCTTTATTGCTTTTCAGTTCTTCTTGGAAGCTAAAAGCAGAAAGAAGGTTTTTGACAAAATGGTGACATTATTAGTTAATTTAGTAATCTACAGGAACATGCTATATTCGCACAGCCCAAGCTCAAGAATAGCGACTAGAAGTGGACGACACAACCGTTGGTCTGCAAAGAAGGAGTTATAGCTAATTGAGCAGAGGCTTAGGGGGTCTCCTGTAAGTGAACAATCTGTAGAAGAAAGGCTAAGAACACAGGGGCTTCTTGGAGTATGTGATTAAAGTTGTTTCTGCCCTCAAATTAAGATGTCATTTCCAGCACCTATTCAAGAGGCCCTTCTCCAAGAGAATTAGGAATAAAAGGAATCAAAAGAAAGGAAAATAATCAAAGAATTACCCTTCATTTGTTTTCAATGCCTCTCTCAAAATAATAGGAAAGTTACTTGGAATTTATCCAACCGACTTATTGCATTATATTGGGTTTCATATGGGGGACAACCTCTCTCCCCTTGCTGACTTTACAAAGGGCCAGGGGTAAAGGCTTTGACGTCTCATTTGCCATAGTCAAGCCAGGGAACATGAGTGGAGTTGGAGAGAAAAAAAAACAATGAAGCATAAAAAAGAAAGGAAAGAAAAGGTGGCACTTGTGAGTTTATTCTGAATTAAAACAGCATATGAAAAATTGAAACTCCACTCTGCATCCCCACACCTCATCTAGCCGTAAAGTTATTGAAATGTGCTCTGCCATTAAAATGAATTAATACTTGCTTCCAAATTTGCTTTCTGTGAAGTCAAATCATTTAGCAAAGAGTTTTTTCTGAACGAAAAAAAAAAAAGGTTTTTTTTTTCTTAGATCATTCCTTTTTCTTGGTATGTGCCTTAATAATGGGATCATGTTAAATACTATTTGAAAAGAACATACGAAAAACAATGAGTGATTGTGATGTATTAAAGGTAGGAGATGATCAGGGCACCTTCAATTATTTGATGTCACTGCTAAACATGAGATACAAAAAGCAATCCACCAATACCTTTTACTTGCTCATTTTGTGAATTATTTTCTTCGTATTCTGGAGGCAAATGAAGTTGTTGTTTGTTTTTTTAACTATCTTGTTCAGTAATAGAAAAAGACAGTTAAGAAAAAAAAATTACATTTTTCTTCTGTCAATATCTGGAAAATTAAGAACTTAAAATCTGTGGTCCCTTTAAAGAAAACGATATACTTTTCTAAACTTGTTTCACATTTTAAAATAGTATATATTTTAATAGAGTATTTAAATAATTTGAAAACAAAAACCATCAACCTAAAAACAGGAGGTATCCAGAACAACAATACAAAAAATTCATCTCCTTATGCTGTGTGGTTTCTCGTTGGAGAAAATGAAGATTAAAAATACAGCCTAGAAATTTGCTTTACATTTGTTCTGTTAAATATTCTATTCATAAACTTACATTCAGGAAGTTGAATAATTAATGATGTCATGTAAAAAACATAAAAAGGTTTTATAAGCTTATCCTCCAGTAAAAATAATGTCTCTGAAAACGTATTTCAATAACTTCTACATTAGGTGAAAAATCATGCAGAAGATTTTAATACTTGATGAACAATATTCATTATAATTATATCTTTAAATGAATTTTCAAACCTCTATCAAGAATCGCATGAAGCACAATGTTATGAACTGATATTTATTGTATATATAGATGTGTGTGTGTGTGTGTGTGTGTGTGTGTGTGAATAAAGACAAAAGGAAAATTTAGCTTAGCTGATACATTTCATCCTCTAATGGACTTTATCAAGATGAAAATAAGGATTTTATTTTGAAACAAATATTTATAAACAAAAGTAAAATGTTAGTTATTCAAAATTTCAAAATTTAAGAAATGCTCATAAATATTCATCAAGTGAATTAGTCTAGGTAAATTATGGAGGATGCTAAGTGACATAATTTAATATCTAATGCACAAGAGTAAATGATTTTGGTGCTGAATTTTTTCTTATAATGTAATTATTATGTATATTATTTTAGTTTGGGATTAATTTCTGTATTGTATATTTCAAATAAAAGGAGTTTATGTATTTAACTGGTTTCTTTTAAATATTTTAACATTTTTATAGTCACATATGTTGGCTTAGAAAAGAGGTAATTCTTTCAGAAATGGAGATATTTGAAAAAATCTTGGACATAGATTTATATTTTGATAAGATTCAATAGCAGCATTCTCAACAATTTATTTTTATATAAGGTTAATATATATATATATATATATATAAACACATTTCTCAGGTGCTTAACAGATGAAGATGGATGTTTTGCCATTTTTAAGAAATTTTTTACGCCAACCTCCCACGTTTATTGAGACCATCCCATTTATTAACTTCCCTTTTTTTTACCCTTTAAACGATTTTCAACAACTCCCTCCTTTTATTTAAATACCCACCCATTTACTGCATACTGGTAAAAAAATTCTGACTCTCCCTTGCATTAGGCTATGAAGCACCTATATATATATATATATATATATAATCTATAATCTTAAAAACAACCAAGACATAATTATCACACCAGCCGACAAGGGCGGAGCTATAACCATCTTAGACACTAATAACTACATAAAAGAAGCAGAATCACAACTTCAAAATAACCAGTTCTATGCACCCTTACTTCTAGACCCAACTAACACATTCAAGACAGAACTATCATCTCTCACTCAGAACCTGAACCACAACATAAGGGGCACCATAAATTCTCTTATCCCTGAGAACCCTAAAACAGCAACATTCTACACTATCCCAAAACTACACAAACTCCCTAAAATCATTTCAGAAAAACACTCTAACACTCTCTCATCCAACGAACACCAAATTACACAACAACACAATGCAGGGAATATATATGAAATTTCAAAATCCCTCAAAATCATAACACCTGGTAGACCCATAATATCAGGCATTGGTACCCTCACAGAACTTATATCCGGGTACATAGACAACATCCTAAAACCTTTACTGCCTGACATACCCAGTTATATTAGAGACACCACCGACTTTCTCAACAAATTAAAAAACCTCAACTCAGTCAACCCGGATACAATCCTAGTAACGATGGATGTTTCATCTCTTTATACGAACATTCCACACACTGAAGGAGTTTCAGCTTGCCGTGAGTTCCTTAGTAAAAAATTACCCAACAACCAAGTTATAGATATATGTCAATTAATAAATTTCATTCTTACACATAACAACTTTAAATTCAACAACAAACACTATTTACAAATTAGTGGCACAGCAATGGGCACGAAAATGGCACCTAGCTATGCTAATATCTTTATGCACATTCTAGAAAGGAAAATACTAGACAATTCAGAATTTAAACCATTACACTACTTTAGATATATTGACGACATTTTCTTGCTATGGACTCATGGATCAGAAAAACT
Source organism: Acanthosepion esculentum (assembly GCA_964036315.1). Taxonomy (NCBI): domain Eukaryota; kingdom Metazoa; phylum Mollusca; class Cephalopoda; order Sepiida; family Sepiidae; genus Acanthosepion; species Acanthosepion esculentum. Next base: position 118,066,941 of record OZ038489.1, on the reverse strand, counting down.
AAAAAGTTTTTTCACTTTCTGCAACAACTTCCACAACACAATTAAATTTACCATGGAACATTCAAACACATCCGTCTCTTTCTTAGACGTTGTGATAAAATTAAACAAACACACACTTTCCACCAGTTTATACAACAAACCCACAAACCATCACAAATTCCTTCACTTCAAAAGCTGTCATCCTCTTAAATTAAAAAAATCTATCGTATACAGCTCATTTCTAAGAATCAAACGCATATGCTCAGACCATCTAGATTTTCTACACAACATTAATAACTTAACAGAACAATTCCTAAAATGTAAATACCCAATAAATATAATAAAAGAAGCACTTAATAAAACTATCCACATAAACCGTAACACACTTCTCACATACAAAAAAAGTAAAAACAACAATCGGATTCCCATGGTTTTTAACCACAATCAATATTCCCACACACTTACTCACAAATTAAAAAATGACTACAAGATCCTCCAATTAAACAAAAATATCCAACACATTTTCGCCAAACCACCCATCAACGCAAAAAAACAAACACCTAACTTATCAGCTATCCTCACCTCCACCAAATATCTAAATAATACAAACCAAACAGGTAATTACAAATGTAACAAAACTCGTTGTCTAATTTGCAAACACATAATAACAGACAGTGAATTTCTCGCACCCAACTCCAAAATCACAATACATCCACCCCGCCTCACTTGTGATAGCAATAATATAATTTACTACCTATTCTGCACAATATGTCCTAATAGTGGATATATTGGCGAATCTGGAACTAACTTTAGGCTTCGTTTCAACAACCATAAACAAGATATACGACAAAATAACTCATATTCCCCAGTAGCAGAACACTTCAATAGACCACGACATTCGATAGATAATTGCAAATGTATATTGATAGACTCAAATTTTAGCACGACATACATACGAAGAAAAAAAGAGAAATACTGGATTTTAAAATTAAACACATATAAACTAGGGTTAAACAAAGACTTGGGTATTCTAAATCAGTATAAATATTTTAATAGTTAAAATATTTCTTAAAAAAAATTCTTTAGATATGGTAAAAAATCCTTTTTAAACAATAACCAAAACACCAGATGTCCGTTAAAGAATCAAACACAATCGCGTTCCACACCACGTGTCGTCCAAGTCTAAAAACAAACACACAAACACAGTAATTTAAGTACAACACACATACGAAGAAGAAAAAAAGAAAAATACTAAATTCTAAAATTAGACACATAAACTAGGGGTAAACAAACACATGAATATTTTAAATCTACATAAATATTTTTACAGTTAAAAATATTTTAAGAAATATTTCTTGAGTTATGGTCAAAAAACCTTTTAAACAACATTTAAGACACTATCATCAGTCTTCCGCCAAAAATTCAAACAAAGTTGCATTGCACATCACGTGACATGCGCACGCTTCACGACAAACGCTGTAAACAAACGCTGTAAACAAACACACAAACACAGTTTCTAATTTGATTTCTGAGGAAAGACCTAGGTGGTCTGAAATATTAAATAATTAAATATATACAAAAACACAGAAATAAATACTTTCATAAAAAAAACACCCAATTTTGTTTCATTCATTTTATCCAGATATTATATATATATATATATATATATATATATACAAAAACGACAGGATTTTCCCAACCATGTAATAAGAAAAGGAGCCTATGTTGTGACTACATTAGACATACAAATTTGTTTACTAGCTCATTCAAAATCTACCACAACTCTAACTGTAGACGTCATAATTTATCTATTAGAATGCACACTGTATCAGAAACAATATGTAGGATGATTCGAATGGTCCTTTCACTACAGAATTAATAATTATTAGAATTGGATCAAGTCAGCTCCCCATGAAAGATTATTACCTGTAGAACAACATTCCTGTCTAGAAAAACATGATTTTAAAAACCATGCAAAATTCACTATAATTTAAAAAAATAGACAAAATACTAGAAAAATACTAGAGGAAGCTGAAGACAAATGGATTTTGTGTCTCAAAACACTTTGTCCAGATGGGCTTAAGCACAAATTTAACAGCATAGATAGAATTAATATATAACCCCATAAATCAAGCCCCACCCACATTTCTCACTCACACAAGACAGATATACTTGAAGAGATGTTGAGGTCTCACGTATACACACACCCATACTAATATAGACACTTACAGACATCATAAACACTCCCAAAGAACTAAAAGATAACATACACTTAACACCCCCCCCTTCCCAGCCACCAATAAAACTGTCAAAATGACCAAGGAGGGAATTCTCAGTCAGGAATCTCCCATCTGCTATCTTAAGAACAACTTAAATGAGGCCGTTTGACCAGCACAAGGACTTACCAAAATTAATGATAAAAAAACAAATGAAAACTACAGACAAAGTCCATTTTCTTCAAAAACAGTCATACTCCTGTAGTTCACTGCTACTAACAAGCAGGGAATTTTTTTTCCTGGTGATGGCCATGCTGGCTAAAACTAGTCATGGAACCTAATTGAAATAATAAAACCAAAAAATATTAATATACAACCAAGTTTGTCTGAAAATGTTATAGTATTTTATAATGTGTGTGTGTGTGTGTGAGAGAGAGAGAGAGGAAGTATGAAATGGCATTAAGTACTGAGAATTTGTGTCAGTTTTGCAGAAAAGTCTGCAAGTAAGATGGGGTGAAGTGAAAAAATATGTAAACAGTCCTATAAATAAACGTAATGACAACAAAATGTACGTTTCTCATGTTTTGCAACTTTGTGTCATATGTTTTAAACATTTGCCCAGTTTAAAAAGACAAATCTGCTAAGTAAAACTCATCCTTACAATCTGCAAAACAAACCAAAGGAACGAGTGTTTCTTTTTCTTAAAAGAAAAAAAGAAATCCATGTTAATAAAGCAGTCAATTATAATTTCTCTCGGAATTGTAGGAATGAGGCATGAAAAAGAATCTACTCAAGTGTCCAACTTAATGTTCCAAGAATGTTACCAAATATAAGAAGCACCTGATAAAGCCTGGGTGAGGGCTAAAATGGTAAAACAACTGAAACAATGTGACAATAACAACCAAGACAAGGAGACTAATGTGAATAAATCAGTGTATGAATGTCATATGAACATTATGGGAACAGCAGGTATTAGTGCTATACATTAAATAACATTTTGCCATTTTGCAAGAGAAAATAAATAACATGTACTCTTTAATATAGAGTATATATTGATTAATAAGGTCAGAATTGTTGCTATCATTGGACAGGATATAAGTAAAATGTTCTCACCTTAAAAGAAAGATGTGAACTAATGCAAGAAAACAGTGAGTTATTGTCCTCACTTTAATTCAGTTCTTTCTTAGACTATTTCAAATTGTCAACATTTGGAATTAGTAAGCAGTTTAATAGAACACCTTTTTCTCTTTAAAAACAATTTATTTATGTTTATGCTGGGGTACTACATTTAGTTATTCTTTCCTAAAATAAAAGGTTAATTTCTGGTCACAATCTTTGAAAGTTCCTGTATTCAAGTGAAGAAGCTTCTTTTGTAAGTTAGTGGTTAAGCAAATTTAGATTTTTAAAATACATTTTCAAAAAGAAAATATAAAAAAATATTTAATGAGCAATATTTTCT
>OZ038489.1:117958287-118045787 GCA_964036315.1 Acanthosepion esculentum | reverse complement strand
CATTAGAAATATTAATTTAAATCAAAAAGAAAATAATGCTTCCTCAAATAACCCTAAAAATATAAACCTACTATACCATAAACAAATGCATTCTAATTATAAACAAGATAAAAAATCATAAAAAAATTTCCTAAGTACTAATATATTCAGCACTGATTATAGCAAAAAAAAATAAAAGTAATTATATATTATACTAAATTTAACACAATCAACTTAATCATACACAATAACTCTTCTCTGTCAACTAGTGTTTTGGAAAAAAACAACATTGCATATCAGTTTAAATATCCTTTGGGAGATTGTATTTCTGACAAAAAGGTAAGTACATAGTTGGCTTGATGACTACAACATTATCAAGATGTCTTTCACTTCATTTGTTGTATACAAGTTCTATTGCTCAACATTTAAAACACATTCCTGTCCACCTTTACAATACAGGAAAATACTTGTTGACAAAACCAATATATTACACTATTAAAATAATAATAATAATAAAAACTTCAAATTTTTGAGACCCTCTATATCAAAGACAACCAACCAACACTGAACAAAATTTATTACAAGTGTAACAGCAACATTTTAAAATGCATTTGACAAAAATTTAATGCCATTTTGCATTTCTACCATCTTTGGTTAACTTAGATTGGAATCCTTGTTTGCAAAAACACCATAGCTGCAGCAGATAAACTTTAAATTTTAAAATAATTATAACAGAGCTCATTCATGCTTGTTTTCAAAAATCATTATCCCAATGATCACAGTTACAATAAGTTTGTCTTTGCAATTCAACCCTGAAGATGATCTTGGAGGAGATTGAAAGTACTTGGGTAAGGAAAAACTATAGTACCTTCCTTGATGAATTTCAACTTAACATCAAGAAGCTAATTAGAGTACTAGGAAGGATTATAAAAATAGACATAATATGTCTATTATTAAATGAAACATGTTTGGATATATTAGTTATTCTTACTTCTAAACATCTTCAGCCAAATAAATAATAAAAAATGTACATTTTTATATACACATACAAATATCAAAAACTTACTTTAAAACTGTTCTGACAAATATTCATACCCAGACCAATATATAGAAACATGTATACAAGTATAAACTGTAGAATGAAACACAACTGTCTTTCTATCTCTCTCTTTATATATATGTATGTGTGTGTGTCTAAATGTAAATCATCTGTCTGTATACAAGTATTTGTAGTCATATGTATGGATTAATTTCTTCATGCATGTATCAAAATATATATGAAACCATACTCAAATATACTTTTGTTTATATCCGAGTACCTTCATGTATGTGTGAATAATTTTTTTTCTCTAAATAAATATCTGTATGCTTATATGTGTCTGTTTTTGCTTACATGTAGTTAATAAGTCTATTGAAAAGAATAATTATTAGTTTTTAATTCCGTTGTAAAGGGCGGAATCAAATATTTATGTTCAGGATGATTTAAAAAATCTTTGAACTATTCAAATAGAAATTTCTTATAAAACCTCATCAGCTTTATTCATTATTCAATCTATTATTGAAATATTTTGAGGTAAAAAATAAATAAATAAGATTATACATATATATTAAAGAGTGATGTCTATGTGTATCTGGAGTTTTATTTATTTTTTTATGTATTTTTATATAGATTTCAGTGTATGTGTATGTTTGGGTGTATATGTCATTTTATATAGGATCTGATTGAGTAAAAGTATTCTTAAACACACACAAGCTACGTATGTATTCATTTAATAAATGAGTAAATAAACCCCAATCAGTAAATAGATAAAAACCAAAAGGATAAATTCTTAAATTCTTTGATGAGTGGAAAAAAAAGAATAAACAAAGCATTTCAATCAGAGACAGTTTTGGATTTTTTTTTTCATTTTTAATCTACAATGAAAATTATGAAATGTTTTCTTCCTGAATGTTTCTCTGAGAAAGAAAAAGAAAAAAAACTGTGTTTATAACAGAATTTCTATTTATCAACATCTTTTTATTTTGCTTAATCTGTGGATATTATTTAATGAATAGAGAAGGTGAAAAAACTTTTTTGGCTTGTTATTTTTTAAGCCAGAACTCTCCAAAATACTGAAAATAAAAATTATTTTTGGAAACAAACATATCTACATTCTAGAGGAATGTCATAATTCATTTTAAACACACACACACATATGTATATATATATATATATATATATATATATATATATATATATATATATTCCATCAAAATATATAAGAAATATCTCTTTTAGTGGTGTTCCCAAAAAACTTTTTATCAGATGTATATTTTGCTACATGACCTAGCCTTATGGCTTGAACCTCATTACATCTGACCCAAGTCTCTCACTCTTGCTCTCTTTCTGGTATCTGTGTCTGTAGCATTTTTTTAATGAGTTAGTTAAATATTTCTCATCAGTATCAGTGGTCAGTTTTCAAACCCAGATAAAAAAACGGAATTTCAGGTACTGATTTTCAAGGCAAGCGCAGTATACCTACATTCAGCACACAGGTACAGTATTCCTACATTTTATTTTCTGTAAGTGGGTTTATACAGGATTAAACTAAGCTTAATAAATTCCTCTTTCAGATTATGTGTATGTGTATCCAATATTTTGTTTAATCGTTGTTTATCATTTCCAATAAACCTCAATTCAAATGAATTTGTGTATTTATCAAAGCAATTTTAAAATAATATAGCAAATTTTGATATTGTAAATGGAACCAGTCATCTAACTGCTTTCTTTTTCTTTTAATCTAATATAAAAAAAAATAGAGTTTTGTATACTTCTGAAGTAAAACACATCATGCAAGTTCTGTTCATATTTTTTAAATGAAAACACAGGCTGACATATTGGAAATGAAAAGAATCCATTTAAGATTTAATTTATATTCAACTTATTGATAATTTTAATGAATTTTCTTATAATTCATATTATTCATTCCTGACACTAAAAGAAATCCCTTACAACAAGATTTTCTAAAAGGAAAAGCAGAAAAATAGTTTTGAACTAATGTTACAGCATAAATAACTAATTATTAATTGGCTGTTTGCTTCTACAACTATAATTCAGTTTAACTAATTTATGAAATTTAAATATCATATGATGATCTTCAGCAGTTGTTAATACTGGGTGAGAATCCGTTATCCAAAATTCTTTGAGCCAGAAGCACTTCTGTTTTCAGATTTTTTCAGATTTTAGAATACAGGGTGATTAATTTGTATATAGCATCCATAAAATGGGGCAGTTTGGGAACAGAATCCAAACACGATATCCTTTTTCATTTCATAACACTTCTTATACATATACTCTGAAGGTAGTTTTATATGACATATACCTTGAAAGTAGTTTTACATGAAACTTAATAAATTTTGTTTACATACAAATACAATTAATGATTCAAGTTATGCTCACACGGATTTTTAAGTGATGAAATTAAGTTTTCATGGAAAAATAATGTTTTGTAATTTCTGCAGGTGTACAAAAAACATGATCACTACTTACAAAAAATATATAAATGCAACGCTAAACACTACTTCTACATTAGGTATTAGAAACTGGAGGGAGAGGGTACATCATCAAAACTTCATTGTGAGTGTGAAAAGAAAAATTTGGTAAACTATCAGTCTCTATCAACGATGTTGTGTTTTGATTAAAATGTTACAATACATACAGGTACAATATTTGTATGAAAAGAAAACATGGGTTCTGATTACAGTTAAGTGTAATGAAAACTGAAAAAAAGTCAGCATTTTATTTGTAATGCTGCAGTGCAATAATCATTTTACAGGTAGCCATGATGTTTTCTAAAATTTTTCATTTGTGGCAAGTCCTGTCAGCGCCTGAGAAACTTTCGAATTTTGGAGGTTTTCAGATTTTGGAATTTTAGATAAAGAATACTCAACCTGAACTTTGTTTTAGTTACATGATTTACCATTCATTTAACAAATGATAACTTTTCCTACAAAATAAAGGCTTAAAATGGTTACTATAACAGCTATTGCAGAAGGTACTAAGTAAACAGTGACCAATGTAATTGACTTATTTCCTGTATTATAGGTATCAGTTAAGCTTAGTCTGGTACAGGCCACAAGTGCAGAGGCACACAGTGAGGATTGAAATTATTTCTTATAATAATAGTCTTTAAACTATTTCTCTAACTTTTACCTAGCAGTATGGCACTTCTTATTTAATGCAATTAAATATCTGTATCTAGTAGTGTGCAGAAGTGGGGTCAGAGGGTGTGATGACCCCGGGCATCTATATCAAGAGAGCATCCAAAGAGTGAAATAAAAATTTAATTTTTGAAATGTTAAATAAAGTGTTTATTTCATGTGTCATCTATTTTTACATATTTAAAATATCTTTCCTTTCTCACATTTCTTAGTACTACGCTCTATAGGCACCCCCCCCCACACTTGAATCTTAGAGGCATACAATCAAGGAGTTGGCCTCGGGCATCACCAAACCTCTGCACACTACTGTATATATCTAGTAAACATTAAATAATATTTTTAAACTGAAAAACTGCAAACATTAATAGCATGTAGATTTTAAATTTTCTAAATATGTTCCAAGATTTGTTTGGATAACTGAGTGAATTCTTCTTTTTATAGAATTTGTTGTTACAACAATGTTCTGAGTGTGAAATTCTAAGACTTTTCCAGGTGAACAGTCCATGCTGGAAGGAGAGGGTCATTACCCTTGAGTTGTTTGGATCATTGAACTTGTTCTTTTTGTTGCTTTCATTGTTCTCACAAGGTTTTGGCCATTGGCCAACATAAAGACTTCATTATGCCAGACACTTTGAATAATAATGGCTCTTCATATATTTATAGAAGATTCTAAATATATCTCATGAAAGTTTTGTTAAGTATGAAAAAGCCATTTAATGTTTGTTATAATGTTACAAACTATGTAAACGGTGAGATGATGATTTTGATATGTTCTTAATATTAAAGTTTATCTGGACAATTTTGAAAATTTCAATGGCACTAGAAATATCCGTTATACAAATATTTGATAAAGATGTTCATGAATAGCAAAATTACCCATGTTTCAAAGATCTATTTTCTATATTGATCGCTGTCCAAAATAACTTCATTTGAATTTCCATTTCTGTTCTTGGCATGTAAAATCTAAAAAATGTCTCTACAAAAGGACAGCTTAAAAAAATATTCGTAATAAAAAGAAACTGACATTTAGCAAATCAAATTGATAATGTACCCAATTCCAACAAGTCCTCCTTGAAATGAGTTAAACATTAATGTAATCACAATTACACTTATTCTGATACTCATAGAAAAAGACAGGATATCTTAAAGACTTTGTCTGTTCATTTCATTTATGAACTGGTTCTTGCTAATTATGTTTTATGGGTTTATTTTTGTTTAACTTGTGGGTGTCAGATTAAAATGGGTTGGGTCCAAATAAAATTATACAAAAGGTAGACAAAGTTAAATGATGCATAAATCCCTCACAATTTGCAGATGTTTTTCTGTGGCAAACAACCAAGCGGGGGAGGCATGTGTGGTGCCATTAAAAAGATGTCCAGAAATGGCCACATAAAACGTAATCTCTCTCTCTCTCTCTCTCTCTCTCTATATATATATATATATATATATTTGTACTTTGTTTCTTATCACATCTTTTATTTTATTTGATTGCAAATAAAAAGGAGATTTTTTTACAAAGATAATTCAAGAAAGAAAAAGAAAACACATTTTTGTCTTCTACCCACATTTCTCTTTCTTTCTTATAATTCCTCTCATTCGTTCACAGAGATGTCCTGTCTTCATTTCTTTCATTAATTTACTCTTTCACTTACACACGCAGATCTTCTGTCTCATATCTTCTCTTTTTCAATTTTTATTTGGAAGAAAATCCAAACAAACAGAAAATGACTTGATTATTTCATGGCAGATTGTATTTAGATTTCATGAAAAGATAAATTCACAGTGAAAAAGAAGATCAAATAGCCTTGTCAGATGAAGATGTTCATATGAATGTCATGTATGGCTCCAATTCAGAAATATCTAAACTGTCAGCTTTATACAACCACTTTCTCAGATCAATGGTTAAAATGGCTTTGAGTGAAGCCTGTTGATTTTGGTGAAGACCATCCTTCTTCAGACATTGGGGACTGGAGCTACAGAATCACAAAAAACTAAACCACACCATTTGGGGACTTTCAACAGCAGTGTTATTCTTTTGCTTTGGTTATTAGGTCTCTTTTTGAGTCACACTATATGTCAGCTAAATGGGAATGCTAAAATACAAAATAAAAAGTTGCTTTCTATGCAGTGGCTCCAAGAACCACATCTAGTCCCCAAAATAAATCTCCACAATAAAATACAAGAGCCAATCACTAACATTCTCAGAAAAAAAAAGATGACCCTGGGGACCATCAGACTTATTTTAAAAAAAGCCTTTTGTAATGATCAACACCGTAGCAGACTGAAAACCACCTGCTGACACACCATCACTGCCATCATCACCATGGTCTTGCCTGATCTACACTAATTGCACCAAGTTCATCATATGTGGAATGTGGCCAACAGGCTATCTTCAACATTGCTAGGCTTCAGATGCAATCACCATGATTTCTAACATCTGAACATCTTCACTATCTGCTCAATCTACCTTCACTATCCACTCCAGTCCTCCCTTATCACTACCATAACCCCATTTCATTGATACCACATTTGACTAGTACCCAAAAGAGACATTCCACTACCAAACCACCAAGGCATCCACTATATCAGCAAAGTCATGCACCTTACCACAAATCAACCTGCCACTATGACCGTGATCAATCAACCCACCAACTCACCATAACAGGCAGTTTGGCTTCAAAACTTTGGCCTTGTCACACAACCGCCAGACTATGAAAGACCTCACTAGTGTCAATTTCAACCCTGAAAAAAGGTGTACATGAAACCCTGATGATGACACTCCACTTGGCTTTATGACCAACTGTGACCTCTGTCACCCAACTCAATAAATCGATCAACTCCTGGCCCTACCGACAACACTCTTACATTTAATCGCTTTCCTTACCAATGGGCACTAAGGAACAACATATGAATGATTTTGCCACCTTTCATACAACTATGTGAATGTTGATCATTACACGTTGTTGAAATCTTAATCCTTGTTTGTTACTTTCCTTTGCAATCAAACGCTTGTTATAGCAGCAGCAGCAGCAACTAAAATGGATAGCACATGTAACTCGAAGAGAAAACAATGACATAATCAAGATGTTGATATTCCTCACTGCTTCAATGAAACATTTAGGAAGGAAACCCCCATCAATAATGGAAAGACTGATGACAGCTATTGGACTTGAGAAACCTATTTTCCTGAAAAAATTGTTTTAAGAGAAAGATTTCATAAATTTCAACTGAAAGTATTACTGGCTGCTTGGTCAATGAATACCAAATGTTTCCTTATAAGGAAATGGTTAATATTATCATTATGAAATCATATAAAACCGTATGCAAAGTTTGTAAAATTGTACTTTCTTCTGGCTTGTAATCAAGTGCAGAAATCCGTTTTCTTATGTTCAACAATTCACTGACGACGACCCCCCATGTCTCCCGTTTGCTGCAGCAGAGTCACTTATGTCTGAACCCCTTATTACGCACTTTTCTATATCTCCATCTGTAAGGTAACTGGTCCTGACATTTTAACTTCAGTCACTTTCTCACCAAAGTAATGTGGCTTTCCTCTGTCTTTTCTACATGTATTTTCATGACAACTGTTCTGATGAGCTTTTTTCCTTGGTGCCTAGACGGCATGAATTTAAGTAAGTTATTAAATTGGAAACTAGGTCTCACCATGTAACTGTTGAATTAGCTAAAAAAAACTGTTTCTTCTATTCTAATAGTTTTTACCTGTGGAATTCCCTTCCAATTTCTTGCTTTCCTGCAAGTTACAATCTTCAAAAATTTAAATGCAATGCCAATTACTATCTCCTGTCTTCCAGAATCCTGTTCCTTTATTGTCTTTTTCTTCACTTCTCCTTACTAAAGTCTTCTCATTTTCTTTCATTTTCTGTAACTGCCTTGCATCCTAATGGCAATATCGCCTTACTGGGGAAAAATAATTTTTTAAAGAAATCCGAGAACATAAACTAAATCTGATCCTTCTATCAGCCTATTAGCCTTGTACTTCTTTTTAGCAAAATACTGGAGGCTGTAATCAACTCTAAATTGGTCTTCTTTCAGACAAGCAATATGGCTTTCACTTCTATAGGTCAACTGCTGATGTGTTGATGATCATTACTGAAAGAGACTCATTTTAGATAAGAATGGTGAAGCTTGGGCTGTTGCATTGAATACCTCAAAGGTATTTGACAGGGATTGGCATGCGCTTGTCTTCTTAACATGTTGAAAGGTTATGGTAGTTCTGGACCAATTTTGGATCTGATTTAATCTCTATCAAATTGCGAAATGAAAGTTGTCTTGGATGGCCACTCTTCCAGAATTTTTTGCATTAATGCAGGTGTCCCCATGCAGTAGGTCAGATAATTGAGATTATTGATGGTAACATGAGAGCTTGCTGGTGGTAGATTAGTTGAAGCTTGCCCATTTGCTGCAATTCTTCTTCAGTTGTTATAAGTGGCATTCTTCAAAGCAAATGTGGTGACTCATAAATTCATGTTTCTTCTTTGGCAGTAACATTTGTGATTGGCTCTTTTATATTGTATTTTCTGAAGGGATTTGTTTTTTGTGCCAGATGTAATGTACAGAGCCCATGCACAAAAAAGTATGCTTTCTTAGCATTCACATCATTACGACATGTAGAGTGAATCAGTTTATAACAGTATCTATACTGATGGCACAATTATTTACTCCTGTCTTAATGGTAAATAGTAAGATATGATAAGGTAAAATGGGCAGCTGATATAAAAAAAATGATCTTCAGTCTGTTGTCAACTGGGGCAAGAAATAGCTTCTTAATTTTAATGCCTGTTCTTTTTTAATTGTCTGAGAGAACCTTTTTTTGAACTGGCAAAATAACTGATAACACACAATCTGGATCTGAATCTGCTAGACTTTGACATGTAGTGCATTTTTGGAGTAACCCACAAACAAGACCTCCCACCCCAATTCTCAATATCATCAAGGCTGCCATCAAGGAGGAGTGGCCCAAGATCTCCAATGGTTTAGTGATAAGGAATTGTGCAGCTTTTCAAGGTCATGTTAATGCTATAATTGAAAGTAATGGCAGCCACATTGAATAAATTATGTTGACATTTTCTATAAGTTTTATTAATATTCTTTTGTATTAATCAGCCTATTTATAAAGCAAAAACTAGTTTGAATGGTTGCAACAATTTTGTTAGTTTTGTAAAATAATCAGATTATTTATTTCTAGGTATTAAATGATAGTATTCAAAATTTATTAATTAAAATAGCCAGCATCTAATGATTCCAGAGGCATGTCTACGAGCCATACAAAAAAAAGATCAACATATTATATATAGTTTTAAAATAGGATACGGAATCCCAAGAAAGTTTTTAAGAAATTTGACAAATATACATTTCATTGAAAATAGATATTAGTATATGTATGTATTATATTAAATCATCATGTATCAGGAAAAAATGCCAAAAATAAAATTTAAAATAAGATCAGAAATTTTTAATCATAGTAGAAAACCAATAACTGTTGGCTTGAGTATATTAAAAATTCTATGATTTTGTTTCCACTAAAAACAGATAAATATGAGACTCTGCAACAGCTCAAAGTCAGTCAACCAAAAATACCAGCTTATCTATTCAAATCTATACCAAGCAATTTTCCTATCATTAAAGAGATAAGCTTTTTTAGAGATCAAAAGATTAATTAACAATTGAAACTAGATGACAGCTTCTTGAAATCGATATGCTTGCACTTTCTTTTCTCTTGTAAACTATGATTAAAGACATTTACTAAAATGTATGAACTTTATATCAAGTTCATTACTACAAATATTTTGTAATAATAAGACTGCTTACTATAAAAAGATACGTCCACAAAAATCAGTTTACACTTATATATATAAAAAAAACTTACGGACTTATTTTTGTAATATTTACTAACCAACCCAGACGGAGTTAAAGCCATTTATCAATATCATGGAGTATAATTTATTTTCAGTTTTAAATTTTACCAAAATTATTCAAACTTTAATTATGAAATGACTAATTACCATTGTTGCTATGAATTCATTTGTTTTTTTCTGTGTTTAGTATGATTTACTAGTTTGAGTGGTTGTCTTATATACATCACCAATATGATCAATAACCATGAAATTCAGTTTGAAATTTGTCTCATCTTAACTAAATCACTTTATCCACCAGGATATCCAGTATTAGCTGATTTTGATCTAAAATTTACACTACATAATGTTCAATCTATATGATTACTATTCATGACTGAATTAAGAGTATTAACAAGGAAAGAACACTTTATTGAAAAATAAATATATACCAGCTTCAAAAATTTAAATGTAACGTTATCATTTGTCTTTTTAATTTCTGTTCATTTATTTTTCTCGCTCCATAATATTTTTCTTTTTTGTTTTCCTCATATACTTTCACACTCAGTAACCACATGCAACTTAATGGATTTATTGCCTTGCTTGGGGGGAAATAATTAAAAAGTAGGCTACAGACTTTTTGATGTACCTATGTATTTTCCTAAGTAGTTACAAAGATTTGAAGTTTTTTTTTAATAATTTCACCTGAAGCAAGGTGATAAAGCTACTAAGACATTTTATTTACTGAGTGAGAAAAAGGAAGTATAGGTTTATGATAGCATTATATATTTCAATAGATAATTAACTGATTACATTATTATATTTGACTAATAAATTTCAGCAATTTCATGTTTTGTATATCTAAAAGATTTGGAGTATTTTGGAAGAACTCAACTGGCTGGTAAAGCAACCGCTACATTGTCCTGCTTTGTAATTAACATATTTTTTACTTCTCTCACATTTTGATATGTCATAATGTATAGTGTATTCGAGTCTATTTACTGTTGAACAGGATGCAAGATAAACCTTTCCAAACCAGAAACAACAATCTGGAATGAATGTAATGATGGCCACCTGAATCCATTCAAGATATGGAATTATCAAATACTAAATACTCCAATTTTAAATTTAATATAGGAAATTGAACATGGAATAGGCTGCACTAGAGGAAGATCCTACAATACCAAAATGTTGACCTAAAAATTTGAGTTATATTCTTAACTAGCCTCGCCAGTTCAAGACTTTCATATGGATGCCACACATGACACTAAACTTGTTCAAAAATACCTAATCTGTCAGAACAATGATTCAAAATGGCTTTGAAAAAAAATTAAGCTTATAGGTTTTAGTGAGGACTATCCTCCTTCAAACTTCATGGACTGATGCTACAGAATCACACACAAAGAACTATAAACAAGCAACAGTAACCACATCTTTTGAGGACTTTCAACAGAAGCAACAGCTAAGATAGCATATGTAACTCAAAGAGAAAATGATATAATCAAGATGTTGACATTCCACACTACTTCAAACAAAAGGTTAAGAAGGACCCCCCCCTTATCAATAATGGAAAGAATAACCTATTTTCTTTAAAAATTGTTTTAAGAAAAAGTAAAACTGGCTGCTTAGTCAATGAATGCCAAATGTTTCTTAATATTACCATTACCATTTAATGTCATTGGAATATTTATTAACTTCAGTATAGCAGAAAAAACAGAACTTGTATAAAACATGCAACTCAGTAGTAAAACAACTTTTTAATAAATTAGTAATACTACAATAAATGTTGTGAAAAATTTTTATACATATTCTATTAAATATAGTATTTATATAAACACTAAATGTAAAGAATATTTGGCCTGGGTTTTTCTTTTACTGACTTGAGACTTTGGTAACAAGCCATTCTATCATCCTTTAGCTTTTTTTTATACATTTTTCCCAATTCTATATCACTTTATATGATACTGGTTACTTAGTTTTTTTTTGGTGCAACCCGTAATCATTTTTGTAAAGAAACCATCCTGTCAAATTTAGGAGAAAAATGTCCATGTTTTACTTTCTTAATGAGGACCTTTTTTCCCCATGTGTATTTGCTATTTTTTTAAAAGCAAAATTTGACATTTTCTATTTCATACCTTTCTATCTTTAGCATTTTATAAAATGACCTTTTAAAAACAAGAAGAAGCAAGAAAAAAGAAGTTTGTCTACTTTTTTTTCACTGTTTACGTAGCTGTTGTTGTTTATATTCACTTCACTATGTTAGATGTGGTCACTGGAGATTTCTTTAGCAAGTAGGTTTTTACAGAGTGGAGCTTATAACCACACACTAAATCAGTTTTGAATTGTTCTCATAGATTGGTTGCCAATCAAAGCTAGAGAGCTTAGTTTGCCCTACTATTAACCCATGGCTAGGGAGATAAAAAGATGGATTTACACCTTCTCAAAGAGTATTTCTTCCAGAATTTAAACTGAAAACCTCAATCACACTTTCCATACTGATAACCACTCTACTATATACACACCCAATGTCTATGGAGCTGTATCAATAAATCTGTAGCCTAGTTATGAAAACAGCATTTACTTTAGAGAACAAATATTTTTCAACATTCAACTGTTCTTTGACAATGCACTTAATTCACTATGAAATATTAATCACACAGATCAAAGATTATAATTCAGCTAAGAAGTACATGCCAATTAATGGGATTATTGTTTCTTCAATTGTTTTGAATGACTTCCTCTTTACTATTAATATAGTCTTAGGTTACACTAAATACTAATGTTCAATAAGCACACTTTTTTAATATAATACACTGCAGTAATTGTTATATATATATATATATTATTTTGTATGTGCAGTACTTAGTGGAAAGCACTTAATATCAGTGATAGAGCTAACATATTCTGATGGTTGCAAAAGCATGAAACCCGGGGTCAGAAACTCATATCTATACAACTGAATATATATTTTATAATGTCTAATGGAGCTGAACATTATTATTATGTTTAGATGCATTTAAACTGATCAAATTTTATTTCAGAGAACAATAAAATTAAATTTTGTTTGATTAAAACCCTGCTAACATGGAAGTACTCAAGAATCATTTGAGGCACATAATGCTTTATGAGTTCAAGAAAGGAAACTCAGCACCCAGAGCGGCTAGAAACATTCACTCAGTTTATGGAGAGGAATGTGTGAATGAAAGAACTTGCAGAAGATGGTTTGCAAAATTCAAAGGTGGAGATTTCACCCTTGAAGATGAAGATTGAACCGGACGTCCAGTTGATTTTGATGAAAAGCTTCTTGAAGCAGCCCTTGAAGAAAATCCTGCTTTATCAGTTGAGGAATTGGCAGTGGTTCTCAGTTCAAACCATACAACTGTTCATCATCATCTTCAACAACTTGGAAAAGTTCCTAAACTTGGAAATTGGATGCCTTATAAATTGTCTGAAAACAACCTCAAATTCCTAGTTGACATCTGCTCTTCTCTCTATTCTCGCCAAATTGTTTCACCTTTTTTGGATAGACTTGTGACTGGCGATGAAAAATGGATCTTTTATTGAAATGTTAAGCATCGTAGACAGTGGCTTGGTAAAGGGGAAGGACCTCAGCCGAGAAGGGAACTTCATGGGCAAAAGGTTCTTCTTTCAATCTGGTGGGATTGCCAAGGAATAATCCACTTTGAATTCTTACCACCTAATGCAACAATTAATGCTCAAATATACTGTCAGCAATTAGAGCGTTTGAACCAAGCTTTGAGGAAAAAAAGACCTGCTCTAGTGAATTGAAAACGGGTGATGTTTCATCAGGACAATGCGCGACCACACACAGCAAGAATCACGTCACAAAAGATTGAAGAACTTGGTTGGGAGAAAATTCCTCATCGACCTTATTCTCCCGACCTTGCTCCTTCAGACTACCATTTGTTTCATAGCTTACAGAATCATTTGGAAGAAACAGCTTTTGTAACACAGGAAGAGGTTAAAACTGACATTTGTGAGTTCTTCGAATCAAAGCCAAAAGAATTTTATAGTAATGGAATTAGTAAGCTTGTTAATAGGTGCAAGGAAGTCATAGATAATCAGGGAAAATACATTGTTGATGGAATCTGTAATTAAATGTAACATTTGGTCACTTGTTTTCTTTATTCAAAATTCGGACAGAACTTATGGGATGACTTGTTATATAATGAAATAGATTAAGTCTGACAATTATTTAATATATTTTTTCTTCATACATTATTTTAATAGATACAATTTATTTAAGTAAATGCTCTGTTTTTAATTAAACAGTATTAATTACATTCACTGGCCTGAACGTTTGAGAAATTTCTGCTAACCCTGTCGGAGTAGCACATATTTTCTACAAAATTTCTCGAACATTCAGGCTGATGAATGTAATTAATACTGTTTATTTTAAAAAAACAGAGCATTTACTTAAATAAATTGTATCTATTAACATAACATATAAACAATATATATATATATATATATATATAAATAAATAAATTCAGCATGTAAATATTAAACATTAAATATTAAACACTTCAAATACCTCAATGTGTGGATTAGTTATAATAAATTTAGTATAAGAGAAAAGGAAATTGAATTTAGAATAGGTTGTGCCAGAGGTAGATTCACCCAACATTGCAAATTGTTTCTTCTTCTTTATTTGCCATGTCTCTTCAGGACACAGGCAATCATGGCTCTCCACAATTTCCAGTCCTTGTGGCCTCTTAATAAATTTTGTCTTTTTGTTATTTTTCCTAAACCCAGTTTCACCATCCATTTACTGTTTTCTTCTGTCCCTCTAGCCCTCAATTTGTCATGTGAGTATCAGGTTTTCCAAGCCCTCCTTCCTCATTATGCTACATATAAGTTTTCTTTTTGTTTCCATTTGCTCTGAAATCTTGTTGTTGCTCATATGTTTTGTCCATGGTATGCTCATCATCCTTCTGTAGAACCACATTTCTGTTGCTTCAAGTCCCTTCTTCATCTTTCAGGAGATTGTCCAGCATTCATTGCCATATGAGGAGGACAGACATCATGTAACAGTTCAGTACTCATTTCTTTGTTTTTAATGAAGTTTTTCTGTATCTTAATCCTCTGCTTAGCTTTTGGAATGCTATCCCAATGCATCTTCAGATTTCAGTATTACACTATTGTCCTCTGTTAGAACACTTCCCAGATATTTAAATATTTGTACTTGTTTGATTTTGGTATCACCGATTTGCAATTTGCATTTTGGGATCATCCGTTTGCTAACGACCATGCATTTTATGTTCTTGCAGTTTATATTTAATTCTTTCTTCTCACTTTCCTTCCCTACCTTCTGTGGGAGCTTTTGTAGTTTTCTTTCTATGCCTACTATCAACACTGTGTTATCTGCATATCTCATGTTGTTAAGATTGTGGCCACCAACAACAAATCCTGGTATTTTATATTTTATTCTCTTACAGATATCAAATAATGAGAAACATTTTGAAATTAACTGCATTTCTCTGAACACAGAATGGACATTCTTGATATACAAGTTGGTATCAATGTCATATTAATATACACAAATATATTGGAGAAACAGTTTTATAAGTTCAAATTATTAATTTACCTTATAAAATGTTAAATTTTATACAAATGCACATTCTCGTAATAAAATTGGTATTAATTAACCAATTTTGATAATTATATCAGAATAGGATAAAAAAATATTCAGCTTAACTGATTATTCCACAAATTATTTGGTAATGTGAGATTTTATTATGTAATTCAAGGTATGTTCATTATATTATAAATATATATTATAGGAAATAAACCCTATTTCCTGCACAATTACATACCGACCTACAAACCATATTAAAATATGCCCAAACTTTATTTTCTACCCAATAACAAACAATATTTACAAACATGCCAAGATTCCACAATACAACAAACACTGTTTAACTAAAAGTATCTATTGGTTAGAAATTAACATCAGCATGTGAAATATTTGACCAATCAGAGAAAAGTAAAACTATATTTCTTGAACTTGCTTTTATAAAAGATTTCTGATAAAAACTAGAGTTCAACTATGACTGCCTCCAAACTGTTCAAACACAAGAAAAGACACGGCTACACAGCTTTTTGCTTCCCCTCAATGTGTACTGATAGAAACACGTGTCAGCAACTTCAAGCAAATCATCTCCAACAACAACAACAGGAATGGTCAACAAATTTTCGTTGATGATCAAAGTCTTTTGTCAACCACAGATTTTTACTGTGGACTAATTACTAAAAGTCTTTTCCAAACTATAGATTTTTATGCGGACCAAACTACCCAAATATTTTAACTCAACTAAATCTATTTTTTACTCCTTTTTGACACTTTTGAATTCATATGTTTGTAAATACATATGATTTATTTAACGGACATACCCAGGTTTTATTTTTATTTTATTATTGTTTGGAATTCAGACATTTAGATTTTAATATGAAAAACCTGTACAACAGAATTTCCTACAATATTATAGTATAATTATTAATATCCATTTTTAATTTCAAATATATAAAGATTTCTAATATACAGGGTGTCTGCAAAATCATTACACAAAGAAAAACTTATTAAAATTACAACAGAAACTAAATACTGTTGAAATGTTTACATAATGTGAAGTAAATAGTCAAGTTTATATGCAAATAGTTTTAAACTGATATCTGGGCTCCATTCATGGCACAAATGCAGTCTAAATCACAACATTAATAAAACTATTTACATCATTAAAAGAACTTTAATAATAACATTAATATGCAACAAAAACTTAATTACAACCTGTTCTAAGTTTTTTGTAATGACTTTTTGAAATTGTCTAAAGACTTTGTGGATACCCTGTATAATAATGTAATGTTAAAAGTTAAAAAAGATATTGTAAAGTTATTGAGTGATGAAAATACAATATTGGAAATTTTGAAAATGTTGACCAGGGATCAGAAAACAATCAAAAAAGAAATTGAAAACATTGCCAAAATAAGAACAAAATAAAAACTAACATTAAAAATAGCATAAAAAGAGATTAAAGAAAAATGACAAAAAATGGATTGATCAGCAAAAACTATTTGTGGTATTTGATGTTGCAAATGTAAATAGATTTGTAGAATATATTCAAGATATTAAGAAAATTGTCTAACATGAAAGCAATCAAAATATGTCTCACCTTCAGTTACAAAGAGAAACATTTAAGATGAGTGAAGAAGTTGAACAGTAATCTTTAATGATGAATGTAAATCTACATTGGATGGACCTGATTACTAAGAGTTTGAGTGGTTAGGGGAGGTGGAGTAATGTTCTGGGCTAGTATTGTAGGTAATAAAATTATATTTCTTTTAAAAGTTGATAATGATCTCAAATTAAAAACAGAATTATTGTAACATCAGAAAATGTGTTGCCTATCAGTAAAATAGATGTATATGAAAATGAAAAAAATATTCCAGCTCTGTGTAGCAATAAAAACTACTACAAGAAATGTTAAAATCAAAACAGTACAAAAGTTAAAGTCAATGAATAAAAGACTGATGAATGTTATAGAATATCAAGGAGCCCAGATTAAAATGTAATTGAATAATAATTTATTCAGGTATATCGATATTGTGTTAATCAAATATATATTGTTCACAGGCGAGTACAAATAAAAATTTATTTTTGCATAATAAAACCTGACACCCCAAAAGACAATTATTTTTTTAATAAGAACTGGTATACTAAAAATAGGTATAACCTTTATATAAGTACATTTTGAAAATTTTACCAATTTCAGTTTGTCAATACTCAGTTTTATTGCAAAAATATTGAGTTGTTTAATAAAATCTGAGATAGTGTCAAGAAATTAGTGTTTATGATTTTCATGAATAAAATGTGCTTGATTGAAAATTACACATTGTAACTAATAATACTTTACTTTACCAATAGGACTAAAAACATCCTAATAAGTGAATTGTAATAAATCAAAATCAATGCTGGACTAGACTAGGAAAGTCAGTGGTTAGTTCAGAAGATAAAAGATTTCAAATGACATTTGAAACACAGATGACCATCTAAACACTTGACCTAAATGAAGCAGTCATTGAAGTTACACCAATTGATTGCTTGCCTCATTTTTAGCTTTAAAAAATAGACAAACAAGAACAATTTATTTATACAATACTGTCATCCATTTATCATAAAATCATTTAACCCTTTCATTACATTGTCATTAGAATAGGTTTCTATAGGGCCATATTGTCAATGATAAAGTGTAAAAGTTTTCACATAAATTTAAGGCCTGCATTTTCCTATATTTGAAAAATTGTATCTAAAAAAATCTCCCAAAAGCATCATGTTGAAGTAATTAAACCACATTAATGTAAAAAAAAAATTGTTTATTCACCTAAATTTAGAAATCTCATCCTTGTGACAAAAATGCTGAAAGTGTGGGAAAGAATAAAGAAGTCTGGTGAATACAGATTTTCAAAAGAAAACAAATCAGAAGAGAACTTGTGTAAATTTGACAGTAATGTGCTCTGCACCCAAGGGATTGAGACTCGTTTAATAGAAGAGCCTAATTTTAAACTCGGGTTACTTTTTGTATCAATTCAATTAATATAAAGATTTTTATTTGATCTTTTCAAAAATATATAAACAGACATGCAAGTGACATTATATTTAATATCTATATACAAATGAACTTCAACAGAAAGCAAAGGAAAATCTCTTCTAGTGTTGCTTGACAAATATCACGCAATCTTTTCTTTCTTAATTTATTAAACAATCCATGAAGACCAAAATCATTGTGAAATTTTACATGGCAGATTTTAATAATACATAAATTCACTTGCCATTACAATAAGCAAAGCAAAGTCACTTTTCTACATATTGATTAAAGCACAATGCTGGTGTCAGAATAGAATTCACTGTTATTATCTCAAATTTCAAAAGAAACAATTTATCATATAGAGAAGAAAAATCTATTTCTATAGAGATATCATTATTACATATCTGTGTGTGAGCTGATCATTCATTCATTTAGTATTAATCCTCTTTGTGAAGGTATAAACCCATTTCTTATCTCAGGTCTATGTAAATAGCTGGATTACTGGAAAATTTTAACTCTGTAAAGGCTGTCCATCTTGGGTGTCTGGATAGCACCCCATTTTCATAAGATAATTCACAGTCATTACCAACAAAGACATGGTCTTCATTGATTGTTTAAGAAATGGGAACAAAAATCATCGCTTCTTTTGGAAGTGATTTTACTTGCTTATCATAAAGGCCAAGTGCATTTATGTGTCATTAAAATTGGTCTTGCAAAAATTCACTGATTTAGTTACAATGGATTGTTTAAGCAATGGAAATAACAATGATTACCACATGTGTAGGGAAAAAGAGAAAAGAAGAGATATAGATTTGCTTTCTCTTGATCTGTGCTCATTTTAATAAAGATTATAGAAACCAAACAACACTTCTCTATTGGTAAAATACTCAGGTATTGTTATACGGAAGTCAAGCAGAAAAGTTCTACTTAGCTTCAATATGACATACATTAAAGATTTGAAATCTTTGAAACCAATTTTACCTAGGATAGAAATAAATCTGATATGGGAGCCACTAATAAAAGAAAGAAAAAAGAAAGCAAGTCTGCAGCAGAGGTAGCAGCAGCTGCACTCATCAGCAGGCAGGTTAGACTTAAGGCTTCAAGTTCTCCATAGAGAATTGTCCCACTGGACAATATACCAGTGGATTAAAGTGTTGGTTTATGAATCTGATTACATAGTAATTTTGAGTTCAGTTCCTGGGCCAGGCAGTGTGTACAGAGTTAGCGATAAGACCAAGAACTAAACAAGATATCCCTTGATGAGGGCAATGAGAACAATCTAACCCTGTAGATTAAGTAAAGGGTTCAGGCCAAAATATAGTGATAACAACGAAACAGATGAGGATAATAGTCAGCATGTAAATAGTGTAAATATTATTATTACATTATATGTATAATAAGCATTTTATCCATACTTCAAGATACTGCCTTCTGTGGTGGAAGATATTTCATTTAATATGACTGCCTCGTTTGCATAATTAATGGCTTCAAGTATTTTGAGTCTTTCCTTACAGTGAGTGCTGTATAGGAATTTCTTCTGATATTTGTCTTATGTTGATATTTGTATTTTGTTTGTTTATGACATGATGGGTGATACGTGCACAAAGACTGAAGGCAGTTTGTGAGTCAAACATGGATACAGAAATATATTTTAAAATACCTTTCACATGGTAGCAGAACATATATTATGCATACTTTAAAAAAAACAATTACTGCAGCAGAAACTTTCATTCCCATTATTTAGATTATGAAAAACAAAATATAACAACAAAGATTGCAATATGAGCTCTGGTAAAATCATGCATTGATAACAGCAAAATTTGTAATATGAGCACTGTTTAAAAATGAATGCTGAAGACATTAGGTTTATAATACCCAGAAATTCATACACAGATGTTCTCAAGGACAGAGGCATTTGTTAGATCCCGTGACAGGACCCAAAGAGTGTGAGTTCAATACCCAGTTAAGGCAGAGGGCAATTAACAGGAGATAACCGATAACTGACATCCATTAAACATGTCATGTGGAACTAGAACAGTCTACTCCAGTGAGTGAAATAAAGGGATCAGTTTGACATTCCAACCACCTGAAGAAGGCCAGAGCATACAACAGCTGAAACGTTGTAATAAATATGGTGACAATAGTCCGAATAATGTAAATAGTGAACAAAATATGATTTAACTTTACTTAACTTTTTTTGTATCACCCATTTTCATTGTTGTTGCATATTAATCAATTTTCACCTGTACAGAAGATTTCTTTTGTTTCATGAATCTTTTCAATTTTCAATTTGCTTCTGTCCAGATTCTTATGCAAATTGGAAAAAAATTAAAAATAAAGAGAGAAGGCAATATTGTTTAGTGGAAACAAAGCAGAAGAACTGATTGCAGCAGTTCTCAACACTTCCTGCAGTTCAATTGTAACAGGTAAAGGCTGAATGAACTTCTATTTGGCTACTTTGAACAGGTAAATCAAGGGAAAGTGAGACAATTTTCAGATTTAGAAAGAGAGCAAATTTGAAATCTATTGAGAAAATAAGATTGCAGGACTCAAATCTATTATAATATCCAATGTGGTTGACTAGGACATTCTATTTTTAATAAGTCAACCATCCATGAAAAAATAATCCTAGATTTAGAAAATAATAAATTGATTTACAATTTAAAACATCAAGTTGTCGTTATGTTTCTCTTGGTGAAATTCCAGCCAATTTTGGATTAACCATCAGCAGAAATATGTGAACATTAACAAAAACAGCTTATTTACAACATATGCAACCAACTTGTCCATCCTAGTTGTTAGTGTCTCATGAGTTTGATGCCAAATGCAGGGCTGGGGCAAAGGTGACTCTGCTTAGAATTTCATTGATGAAGTTACAAAAACCAAAACAAAATAAAAGAGGTTGATATTTCTAAGTGAAACAACAAACGGTTTGCCCTTCTCGTGATATGTGCTTCTTTTGTTGTAGAATTTCATGATGTTATTTTGATCTCAAAGAAAGAAGACCAGGATCATATTTTCTCTAAACAAATATTTAATTCAGTCTTGCACCCGTTATATACAACAAAAAACATCTACTATTATTGAGAAGAGCAGAACCCTCAGAATTTTAAATGGAATTCCCCCCCCACACACACCTCTGCACACACAAATTTAGCTGACAATACTAGAAAATTTGCAAACAGAATATAGTGAGGAATCTAAATGTAGTAAACTACCGACTTCAGTCCCTGGTAAAATGTGAATGAGACTATATTTTGTAAATGACTGTATAGAGAAAATTCTTGTTCACAATAAAAAGTTTCAACTTGAATACAAAAAACACATAACAAATAGTACATAGATGGTTATCATATGAATTAGTATTTGGAACAAATCAGAATCTGCCATATTAATTAGCAAACGTTCATCTCTGTATGGTGCAACAGTGGGTGAAATTTTTGTAAAACATCTGAACACCTTTCATGCCAACCAGAAAGTATTAATTCAGGCTGAACTTTCTTTAAAAATAAAAAATGCACTACATAATCAAATGAGAGCCTCTGGTTTCTTACATGAAACAAGTAGAACTGCATATTATCAAGGATAAAATGAAAGGAAAGCTTCAAGAAAACTTATTGGACAGGATGGAAAAAGTGTCTGTGTGTGTACTTACCACTATTATCATTTAGTCAAAATTGCAAAAAATTCAAAATGTCATTGTGAAAGCAGATACATAATAACAGATTCTGTAAATTCAAAAATTTATCATCAATGTGAAGATGAAAATCAATGGTGCATCATTATGTAGTGAATAAAAGAAATGTCTACTATACATTGTGTTAGTGAATCAATCATATAAAAAATAACTCTGAGGAAATAAAACAAAAGAACAAATGTCAAAAATGTATATAACTTTCCAAAAGTGACATATCCTTAATAAGATAGCAGCTTTTGGATTGATGCAAAAGTTAGCAGTAGATGTCATGAAGTGACTAGTAAGAATCATGCATGGTTTAACCTATGTGATAAATCTGAATCTACTATAAAAAGCCATAAACTTTGAAATACAAGGAGATCAGTGGGGAGACATTAAGAAAACAGTTTCTGAAAACAATAAAGCCTTAACTGAAGAAAATATAAACATCACATTCATACATGTTTTACGTCAAAGTGAACATGCTGTTCATAGAGCTAAAGTTACTGAACTAGAAAACTGGAAAGAAATTCAAGTTTATAAAGATGTATCTGATATGGGACAGGTGAATAAGTGATAGCAGAAAAATGAAAAGATTACGACATGGAAATAAAAGAATGAGTAGTAGTGTATGGATTAAAAGAAAATGCACAATATAATTCTCTCCTGTTATTAGGAAAGAAATTTTTAAAGTTTTCTTGACAAAACTTGTACATTTTATTGGAAATATAGAACACTTGGCATAAATACAGCTTTTCTTCAAGGAAATCTTATTGCACAAGAAGTGTATCTAAAACCAAAACCATGACTTTGAAAGTAATTCATGCTGTGAATGATACATCCTGAAATGGGTATCACAATATGTGTAAAGATATAAAACAACTTGCATGCAATCTGCAATTAATCCTAATTTATTCTACTGATGATCATCTTTCTGAAATTTTTTCTGATGACATAATATGGATAAAAATAAATTTATTTGAAAAAGTGAAAGGAAAAGTTCAAACAGCTTTCATAATTGTCAAGATGACATGGACACAGGCCTAAGAATTTAATTTATAAAAAATAACACTGTCTTTGATCAAAATTCTTATACTGATTACAAACAAGTATCTATTACAATCACATGTCAAGAAAATAGGAGGATTTGAACTAAAAATAAACTCTGGAACTAAGTAGGTCTATAAAATACTCCCAGAGTTGAAAATATTCTTCATGCTAACAAAATTTTTAAAAATCTAAAATCTGAAAAGGTGAACCATGTGACCTTGTTTTCTCTAATCTTGGTGATGTATCTGATCTAGAATTAGGAGTGTCCTGTGATGCCTTGTATACAAACATGATTGATGAAGGTTTCCAGTGTACAGGAATAGATCATGTTCATTTTACTGACAATAAATCATTTTATAAAAGTTGTCAGTGAAAAACTTCTTAGAATTGACATTACAAGAATTAAATGAATATTGAAAAGAAATCACAAGTGTCCACTGCATTGATACTGCTTATCTGATTTCTGATGAATTAACTTAACATTGTGTATCTTTTGCTAAATTATTTAAAGAAATCCAAACAATTGCTTTATATTTATAGATTCATTGGCTTTATTGATTACCATGGAGATATTTTAATTAAAATAGTCATCTTCATTAAATTCTTTTCTATTTGGACCAACATCTTTATCTTGGTTGTGATAATAACAGCATTTCAACTTTTGTACCATTTAGTCTTCAGTAAGCTTCTCAAAATTTTGAGCCAAATTCTTTACTCAGTCCACTGGGGCAATTTATTCTCAGTGCTCTTTTCATGCTTAGGGGATATCTTATAGCAGTTAATTCTCTCTATTTACTTTTATGTTGCTTATCTCTTTTCCCCACTGACCAGGGTATATTATTTTACCACACTACATGATCCACGTTTGAACTCACAACTAGCTGGATATCTGATATACTTTAATAAATGCTTTTAGTCACTAGATCATGTGTCTCTTGGACAATTCTAATATCCATATGAAGATGGTGGAATTTTTTGCATGTCCTTTCAAAAACCAACATGTGCATGGATTCTTTCAGTTGGCTTATCTTCCAATGTGTTGTTATTGATCTTCAGTCTACAGGGGTTGATACTCACATTTTTGACTCTATACATGATCAGCTATTCTAGATTTCAACGTTTTCTCCTAACCTACAGGTTTTGATGCTCCTTCGTTAGGTGATGGATGATCTTGTCATTGTATTTCTTGCCACAACTGCATCAGATGGAATAGACAAAGTTATGTTCGCTTTCAAGGGAGGCTTGGTTTGAGAGAGATGTCTTTGAAGGGTTGAAATGCTTTTGTATACCATCCTGCTATAGTATGGACTGCAGATTCTCTTGATCTGTTCAGATGGACTCCTTAAGATATGGTAGATAGAAGGTAGTAAATTCTTTGTATTGCTGTCCTCAATCTTACTGCTTCTGCTCAAGGAAGCTGACATGATGACTGCACAGCAGCTTCTACCCTGAAGGGCATTTCTAATGAAATCCATCTCTTGTTGATAGATGTCTGGATTGTCATTTACAACTTTGACCTGTTGTTGTAGGCAGCAGATGATCCCTTTCATGATTCTGTATAGACTGAATCCATACATATTGCAAGTTATTAGTACATCCAGAAAAGTCAGTTCATCATTCCTCTTGGGAATTGTATGGAAGGTCTTACTGAATTCCTGTATTCCAGTAGTGCCTTCACATTTTCCTGATCGTGTCAGAATAGGAAAATGTTATTTACCTACCAGAGCTACACGGTTGGCTTTATTGCTGACATTCTTATAGCAATTCAATGTTTATGATTCCCATTAATGAAGATAATGGTGATTCTATAACTAAACCTTTCTTTGTGTTGATATATGTTGGAGTCTAATTGTAAATATGTTGTTTACCTACAGAATGTCAACATCTCCTTCATGTTATCTATTGGGATCTTTGTACACACTTCTAGAGAGGGGCTTTAATTCTAATTTGTCTCTAGCATCCTGAGCTTCATCTCACACCATCCAAGTTCACCATACAATACAGTTGGTATAAATGAAAGCATCTTTGATGATCTTCTCAAAATAGGCAAAATTCTTTTCAGAGAATAGACACTTATTTATAAGTGAGTTAATTACACGTCTGAGGAATCTGCTGAGAGAGTGACAGGCTACACTTCAACAACCGATTATGTATCTTAATGAAATACTGTCTTTGTGAATTTTAAGAAGGCCATACATATGGTAGCTTACTGCCTGTATTCATTTATTGTGAAGTAATCCTTGTTCTTGTTCAGGTTCTATAACAGACACTTATTGGTTTTCAGAGTCAAATATTTTTTTACCTTGCTGTAACTATCATCTCCAACTAGGCATGAAAAAAGGAATGAGAACAAGTACCTTAGTGAACTGAATAAAATGTTTGCCTTGAGGAAACTACCAAGTACAACAGACTCCTGAAGAAGTCCAGAAGGTACAACCACCAAAATAGTGGGAGTATGTCAACCAAAATGAAGCTTCTGATTAGAAAGTCATATATTAGTAATAATTTGTCATTTCAAAAACTTGGACAATCTTATATATTAACTTACATATATAATAATGAAAACATGTAGATTTTGATAATGTTCATATTTATATCATTTTGCTTAAAAGAAATGAGGAATATATCAAAAGTAAACATGAAACATATGGGTTACTTTCCTTTATATGAAAGTTTTAAGAGAGATCCAAAAGTATATAAGATTGATGGCATATTATGAGTGAAGCACGGGTAGTTTTTTTTTTTGGGGGGGGGGGTAAGAATTTAACCCAAAGCAAGGGAGAAGTGCCATTATGTCTTGTATAAATTGTTGCAGGCATTACATTCTATTTGAAAACTTGGAAAATCTTGTGTCCTCCAAGCAAAACAGATGCATTCAGATTTTACAATAAAAAAATATCAATTACTTTGTCTTTGACATTTAAAATGATTCATATTATCTTTTACTTACCATTACCATCATCAGAACATGAGTTTTCAAAATTAACTTTAATAATAGCAGTAACACATAATTAAGAACTGATTTTCAAATCAAATTCACCTTCTTTTGTTGTTATATAACAAATATAGCTAATATTGCTACATCCTTTGATCACTATTTGAAATTTACGAGCAAATATTTGTGCGTTGTCTTTTAATAATTTTCATCACTTTAAACAATGTATTTTGGATTATGACCATTGTAACTAATCAATTCTATTTAAAACTCATCTCCTTCTTTGTTTAATTAATGCAGGGATCAGATTCAGTTTAAATCATTTTGAACCAAGTCATTATCTTTCCAAGATTTGTTCAGGCTACAAAACTAATTCTTTTTGTTGTTACCACAACATTTCTGTTGATTCCTTTTATAGCCATGTTCAAGTGTATAATCAATATGGAAAGTGAGGAGAGCCTGTTATCTTGGAAGTGCAAACAAGAAAATGATAGCACGCATACTAATTGAGAAAAGCCACTCATGTATAACACAGATGATTTCATATTGATCTGTTTGCTATCATTTTCTAGTTTGCACTACCAAGATAAAAGAGACCTCTCCCTTTCCACATAGATTGTACACCTGTAAAAGGGAGCAACATTAAACTACTACTAATAATAATAGCAACCAAAGGAACAATAAGAGCAGGTTTAATAGTCCAAACAGTGTCTGGAATTAAGTAGTGTTGTATCATTACATATAAAAATGCTGTGTACTTTCGCAATATCTATCAAAATAATTTAATTAATGATAAAAATATGTTTAAGATACAAAAGTGCACATTAATGAGTTTGGAAGAAACAGTACACTTTTCTTGCTCTTCCTGAAGTCATCCACTTTTATCAATGTTTTTCATATTCATCTTTTCAACACAATAACTTCATATAGCAACATTCGTTTGAATGAACACAAATAACTTTGTTATTAGATTCTTGCATGTACTCTTAACTTACAACACAATATTTTCTATATGTTAATTGGTCACTCATTATACAATGTTAGAAGAAATATTGATAAGTTACACAAGATAACACATTATCTATTATAATGCAATTTTAATTGTCTTTGTTCATCTCCAGCAGATGTTGGCAAACATTAAAAGAATTTAATGAATTATTATTAACATTTTATATCTCATGCTTTGAATGTATATTTTATATGTAGTAAAGACTGGCTACATTCATTTCCAAAATAGGACATAACATTTCTAAAACTAGAATCAGTATAAAACTAATTTCTTTAGAAGTTAAAACGGATATTTGTTATTAAATGTAACTTTGCCTATTTATTCAATCAATGATTCTGCTGTGTTGGCTTAAAAATTATCTTTAGAGATGAATAATAAAAGAAAAGATATCAAATACTAAAATTTTCAAGATATAAAATAAGAATAAAAGTTTCAATATTCCTGTCTTTTCACCTTTATTAGTTTACTAACAAGTTCAGCCACACCATCAAAGAATTCTAGCAATATTTCTGTTTTTGATATTTTACAAGTATAATGCAATTACAAAATTATTATGAATAAGCTAAAAGTAATTTGAGACAAGAATAAATTATGACATTTTATTTGGTAAGTTCAAAATATCAGAAAATCCAATTTCTATAATATCATCAGAACTGTTCAACATATCGCTATGTAGTGAACTCTCCTGGTGATGACATGTACACAGATATGAATTCACACACACAAATATATATATATATATATATACACACACACACACACACGTATATATGCTAATATATATATATATATATATGCTAAAAATATAGTTTTAAGGTATAATATATAAAGATATAGTTTTATGGCATTATATATATATATATATATATATATATATATATATATATATATATATATATATATATATATATATATATATATGTATGTATACACACACACTACTGTTAAAACTCTGAAGTCATCCCCAGAATTAGCATGGGATGAACTTGACAGAAGAATAAAAAAAATTGAAAAAGAGCTCTTAGAGTCATTGAAAAAAGAATGGAATCAGTTATCAAACTTATACTTTGATAAACTTTTGCAACAAATGCGAGAGATTTGTACTGCAATAATCAAAGCTAATGAAGGATATTTTGATGAGTGCTAAATTTAATCATAAAATGCTTTTTTCTTTTTGTCATAAAATTTCTGATAAAAAATCATGTCTCACTTTTTTTAAAGCATGTATAAGAATTTTCTGTTATTTAAAGTACAAAACAATTACAATTTGGGCCAATTTAAATAAATTCCAGGGGTTACCTCAAAATTTTGAACTGTAGTGTATATCATATATATATATATATATATATATATATATATATATATATATGTATGTATATATATATATATATATATATATATATATATATATATATATACATACAGACACACTGAGGATGGGATGGATAAATTGTCATCCAAATTGCACAAAAATTACAATAATACTGACATCTCATTTTAACAGGAATATTTAACAAAATTACACAAAAAATATGAAATACTAAAGAGTAAATTTATTCAATAAAATCGCCATTGGCTTCAACCACAGCCTCCAGATGACTTTGGAATCTTGTGCAAGTCTTCTGGATAGTCTCCTTGTTTAAGTTGTTGAATACTACCATAATCCTTGCTTTCAGTTCATCTATGGTGTGACAAGGAGTATTGTTGGTCTCTCGCTCAACTGTGCCCTACACATAATAATCAAGGGGGTTTAGTTTGGGGATTTAGGTGGCCAGATGTAAAGGGTGTTGTGGTGGAAGAAATTGATGACTGGGTTCTCCTGCTTGTATGGTATGGTGCAGAGTCCTGCTGCCAGACATAGGGTCTTCTAGCAGCCACTCTCTTCAACCCAGGGCTGCACTATCTACTCAAGGCACTTGATATAGGCCTCCATGTTGAGTCAGAAACCATGTGGGGAGATGAATGGAAGCATGACATCGTCATTGCAAGTGATCACTCCAAACACCTTTGTAATTACCATTAGACTCATCCAACTCTTTGCCTATTCTGTGCACTGTCCTCATATTGATGCTCAAACACTTTGAAATGTTTGTATTGGAGTTATTGGCATGAATGCCAAGCAATGCAGTATGTTATCTCCAAATTTCTGGTGGAGTGAATTGCATCATGGTGCACTTTTTCTCACAGATGGTGTCTGACTGACTATACTGTATTATGCAATCAACAAAATCAAAAGCAAACAATGTGCATGCACAAAATTAAAAATATGAAATGATGGCAATTTACCTATTTTCTCTAACTTTTATGTTTTGTGTTGAAAACAACTGAGAAACCACAAATCGACACAAGGTATGTTGATGAAACTTTTGTTTTCATAAAAAATAAGGACAAAATTATAAATCTAAAAT
The DNA here is from genome assembly GCA_964036315.1 of Acanthosepion esculentum. Lineage (NCBI taxonomy): Eukaryota > Metazoa > Mollusca > Cephalopoda > Sepiida > Sepiidae > Acanthosepion > Acanthosepion esculentum. Next base: position 118,016,075 of record OZ038489.1, on the reverse strand, counting down.
CAACATTTGAAAAACTCAACACTAAAATTTGGTTAATAACAAAATCCCATTCCTTGATGTTGGTACAGAACTATAATCACTTTACCACTTACCTGTATAAAAAATTCACCAGTATGAACTCTTCTCTTCTAACCTATGATAGCCAATACTCAAAAATCTATAAAATAGCAGTGTTAACAAACCTCTTAAACAGAGCAGACCAAAATTCCTCTTCCCCAAAAATATTTCTGAGTGAACTAAAACAATCCTGCATCAGATGCACAATAATTATAAGCAGGAAAAATTTGCTATAGAAAGAATCATTAAACAGCATAGCTCTGTCGTAATTCCCGAAAAAACATGTAAAATTTATAATATATTACAGAAAATGGAAGACAGCAAACTTTGTTGTCACTAATCAAAATAACCTCATCAAATCTAGACTAGCAATGACTAATATAGTGTATCAATTTCACTCCCCAGTACAAGACAGTGTTTCTTGTCACAAATCAATTAACTATATCGATCATACTACCATTTCCTTGAGTAGTAGCCTCATGTGTCATTTATCAGACCAAAGTGCTATAAAAAACATCACTCAGCTCATAATTTTAAGAAAAATTCTGATTGAAAACATAAGAATTCTATATAAATCACATTATCAGAAACATCTTGTTATTAGAGAGGCCCTATATATCAAACATTTCTCTCCTACTATCAATCTCACATTATTTAACAGTGGAAATGGAGTGTTAAAAGTTTTTCAAGAATAGAAAGATGCTCATGCAAATTCCAGCTGCACACGACACATGAAGGCTCAGAATCAATGCTCCTATTCAAAACATCATAAAAATAAAGTACAATGTAACAGTCAAAACATGAGGAAAAAAATAACAGCACCAGAGATAAAACAGCCTTGAAAATGGCTATAGAAGTGGCCAAAAGGGATAATAAAAATAAGGAAAGATTTTTGTACTTACTTACTCTTACAAAACAGAAAAATGTAATGATGCTGGAAAAAACTTAATGAAAATCTTCCTTGTCAGCGTATTTAATGAAAGATGTTTGAAAGAAAGGTTGCTACCCATATATATATATATATATATATATATATATATAAAGAAATATAGTCTTAAAATGTGCTATATTTATGGGATAAAGTGCTCAATATCAGAGATAGAGTGTGTGTAAATATAAAAGTGAACATAGAAATCAACACTTAGTGGCGACAGTCTGTTTCATGCTAGATGCAATCGTCAGGCCTGACAATTGCATCTAGCATGAAACAGACTGTCGTCTCTAAGTGTTGACTTCTATGTTCACTTTTATATTTATATATACATAAAAAATATAGCTTTAAAGTGTGTATATATATATATATATATATATAAAATATAGCTTTAAGGTGTATGTATATATATATATATGTATGTATATATATATAATTTTAAGGTGTATATATATATATATATATATATATATATATACATACATACACACACACATACATACATATATATATACATACATTATATTTCATCTATGTGAATTTTTTGTCAACTCTCCCATGGTGCTTTTACCCATTAATCAGATATTAGTGTATTTTATACAGCACCAAAGAGAACAAGTAAGTGGCATTCAAACATATTCATCCTTGAAGCATCTCTTTTTTAATAGGCTATCCTAAGTGAGACAGATGCTGAAACAATACATATAAACCTGGCATTGTCATTAACTATTAGTTGTGTGTGTGTGTGTGTGTGTGTGTGTGCTAAGAATCAAATGCATGAGAGTGAAACCCATATATTAGACAATGATAAAAAAATAGTACTAAACCTAAGACACTGATTTATTCGTCACTATACTGTCCAGCACAAACTTGCATTGTCAAATTTATCAATTACAGCAGTTATTTAATCAATTTGAATTTGGGCTGAAATTCTGTAAATAAAAACATTTTAACCATTATATTAAATTGCTTTCCCTTTGAAAATATTCCTGTATGGCTTTTTATCTCTGTTGAATTTAAAGAGGATTTTTTGCAGTATCACTGAACAAGTTTTAATGATCAATAAATATTTCTAGAGATTAATAATTATTATCATGATCAATTTTTTTTTATCTATTGCATGTAAGACACCCCAGCCATTTTATATTTAATATTACCATGCTATAGAGTTAGGCTTGTTACAAGTATTCATAGTCTATCTTGTCTTGTTTGATATCAGCTTTTACTAGATATCTAAACTTTGCTTATAAGACATAGGAAATATTTTAAAGCCATTTTTGTGGTGAAAAAAAAAAACGTGGGTGCTATAGTGGTATTTTTTCATCTTATTTCTGTTTTTGATTGCAATATTTGCAAAGTAGATTAGAAAAAAAGAATAAATTCTAGTCAGATAATAACTGAAAATACTTCAGCTATGAATATTAAATATGATTGATTTTTTTTTTAAAGTTTAGTCCTTCATCGCTTTAAAAGTGTATGTGTATCTAACTGTGGTGCCATGATTAGCAAGCATATTATTACAGTCAGTCAGTCTCTCAATGGTGCCTCATATTTAAGGCCTTGTGCTAGACTAAATACCTACTTGCACCAGATAAAATTTCCAGGGTACTACAAAAAATTCCAACTTATTAAGAAAAATGCATTTACAATTATTAAGTTATTTCTTTTTAGATCTCTCTCTCTCTCTCTCCATGTGCCATATCATGGTCGATCATGACTCTCCACATTTTCCTGCCATTTGTTACTTTCAACAATACTTGTTCCTTTATATCTCAACTTTGTATTTTTGGTACTTGTTCTTCCATCCATTTGCTCAATCCTTTCAAGTAAGCTATCTTTCCTCTGCTTGTCTTACTTTCAACGTTCCTCATAAATTTAAAACTCTTTAAACTTTCTTACCTAATTCAGTCAGTTAAGTGCCATACATGAAACATGCATGAGCGATCATGTATCTTTTGATTTTTTTCCTGCAATAGGTTGCCATTTCTTTCTGCGTTAGACTGGTTGCCAACCAAGGCTAATGAACCCAGTCTGTCCTGCTATTCAACCCATACCTGGGGGGGGGGGAGAAGAGATGGATTCATACTTTTCCCAAGGGTATTTGTGCATAAGTGAATCTAACACTTGACTGGAATTTGAACTTGGCTCTCCAAATCACACTCCAATATCCATTACACCACAATGCACATCTTTCCTAATTATATGTCCTAAATAATTCAAAATTTCTCTAGCTGATGCTTAGTATCAGTTTATTTTCAACCTCTTTTTGGCAAGCCACTAGAGGTCCTAATCAACTCTGGGTTGGTTAAACATAACAAGGCACAGAGCCTTCTTTCAGATAAGTAATATGACTTTCATTTGTCTACGTCAACTTCTTATTTATTAATGATTATTGCTGAAAGAATCTATCAAGCTTTGGATATTTTGAAGACATTTAACAGCGTTTGGTATACTTGTTTTCATCACAAGTTGAAAGGTTATGGTATTTCTGGACACATTTTTGAACTGATTCAATCTTTCTTATCAAATTACAAAATGAAAGTTGTCCTGAATGGCCACTCTTCTAGATCATTTTCTACTAATGCAGGTGTTGGCCAGAGCTTTATTCTTGGACCTAATTTGCTCTTAATTTTCATCAATGACCTTGTAGCATCAGTTCTCAACTTGGTAACTATGCTGATGACACTCCAGTCTTAGTAGTAAGTTTGATATGGTCAAATTGGCAGCTGATCTCAAAAATGACCCACAATCTGTTGTTAATTAGGGCAAGGAATGGCTTTTAATTTTAATGCCTCCAAAATGAAACTTCTCACAATTAATCATATGAGAGACATCTTTCTGCCTGCCTTCAGCATGGCTGATGCTAAACTCCAGGAGAGCAACTCATTGTGCCTTCTTGTGCTAACATTTTCAGCTGACATGAAGTGGAAAAATTATATTGAATCAGTTTCTAGGATTGCTACTAAGAAAGTTGGTTCACTGTGTTGTACTAGACTGTACTAGATGACCAGAGCCTGACATCTGATCTCTCCTCTGACTGAGCTCTAACAGCTCAGTGGAGGAAAAACTAGCTGATAAGATTCAATACCTCAAAAACCAATCTAGTAATATTCCATCATCACTATCATTTAACTTACCCTGATTTTTTTGTTTATTGCAATGAATGAATATTCTCTCAAGGAGTCTCTTGTCTTAAATGGCTTTTGGAACTTAAGCTCACCCTAGACCTCAGAGGGAATTTGTATATATGAGCCAATGCTAAAGATGGTGGGAAAATGGTCAGTTTGCTGTAGCACTCCTCTTGCTAACTTCTACCTTTACAAGAGCCATATCAGGCTGAAAATGGGGTACTGTTGCTACCATACCTTAGCTGGAGCTGTCTAGTCTTCACTTTCCAGTTGTGATAGAGTCCAAAAGTGTTTATGAAGCCTTGTGGATGATGAATTATTTTTAACACTAGAACCCCTCTCCCACAGATGAAACATTGCAAGCTTATCACTATTTCCATGGAAAATGTTCTGATGTGCTATATTCCTTGGTTCCACTATTTCTAAACTTCACCACAAAAACTTGCACTGCCATGTACACTATAGCAGACCCCACCCTTATTCTCTTTGTATTCCATTAGTGAGAGATACGTTTCACACAAACAGCTTCTTCCTATGAACTGTTACCTTGCAGAACTTGACACTCCAACTGCTACAATTTTAACCTGTTCAAGCAGAGAGTTATCTTTCCTACATATCCTCATAATTTGCACCTTTTATTACTTACTCTTTCTCCTAACACAAGCTCCTTTAGTAACCCTCTACCTTGAATGGCACTTAGGCCTTGTGTAAAGTGAACATTAATAAAAAAAGAAATGTCATATCCTCCTTTTATATTGGGTTTCATATGTTACTCAATAAGATATTCACCTGAGGAAGATAGGTGTACAGAACAAATCTTTGCACTAAAAATGAGAATGTTAATAAAAATTACCTCATCTCATTTAAAACATACTTCTTTCTAACCAAAGTTAGATTTCAATGATTAAAAACAGTATCCACCTTGAGAAAAACTTGATAATTTCAACAAATTACAATTGCATTTCATACAACCAATGCTACTTGGGATTGTTCAGTATAAATTGCAGGTTAGCTTGAAAGGAGACACTAGTGGGATGGTCTATGCTGTTACTGGTTTAAATTAAAATGATAACAAAAACAATTTAGAGTTTTGTTGTTTAAAAGGAAGCAAATCATATGAAAAGACAAACTGCCATTGAATGAGGCTGGTTTTTGAGAAAGAAACTCGCAGAACAAGCTCAACTCTTATAATCAATTTCTCAACCAGAATTTCTTTCATCTTCATTTCAGTTGCTTTTTATCAAAATCCTTAAAATCTCATTCTAGAGCCTTTGAGATAAAAGCTCAATTAAATTGAACTGAAAGAAATACACATCACTGAAATAATATTAAATGACAAAGAAAAGAGTCAGCAAGATGACATGTGTCATAGAATAGGTAGAGGTAATGAATCTGTGACAGTTATGGGAACTGGATTTAATATTATTTGACTGTAGAATGATATTTTGTGACCACTATATGACTTGAGGCAACAGAAATATGATTCTACAGAAGGATGCTGAGAATACCATGGACTGAACATGTGAGCAACGACAAAGTTCTGGAGAAAATGGAAACAAAAAAAGAAACTAATATTTAACATCAAGAAGAGATAGTTGAGGTTTCTGTAGCACATAATGTGGAAAGAGGACTTGGAAAATCTGATACTCACAGGACAGTTAAAGAGCAAATAAAAACCACACACAACATACTTAGTGAGCTTGACTAATTGGATGGCAGAACAGGGCTTGAAAGAAATAATAGAAAGACAATGTTTATTAAGAGCTACAAGGAATGGGAAGTTGTAGAGAGTCATGATCGCCTACGTTCAGAAGGGCAAGGCACATGAAGAAGAATTTTTAAGATAGCAAACACTCTAGGTTTTTCTCAGGGTAACAGAAGCAAGAGTATATCGAGAAATATGTGAAAACTCTGGGTGCCCAACGGGGATGCATAAATGTGACTGCTAATGAGCACCCAGTGAAAAAGAACATTATATATCAAAACAGATTCCAATTTAGTAGCAGTGCTTCACAACCTATCAGTTAAAGTACTATACAAGATACACTGTATTTCAGAGGTTTTGTTGCTGTCAACTAGTAAGGATACTTTATTGGCAACACATTGTTAGTGCACCTCAACTGGGTCAGGCTCTATATTGACACTGGACCATATAAGAATGGCATCATATTATCTGGTCAGGTGAGTTATATTTCTATAGCTCTTTTCTTCAGACAGCTCATCAGTAGTGTGCTATACAAACTCTGATGGTTGTGGTTCTATAATGGTGTTGCTTGTATATTAATGGAGCATGAAAGAATGACAAGTGAAACTGGAGTCTCTCTCGACAAGTATGACATACGCAGACTGTGTTGAAAATCTTTTGCACCTCTCTTTATGCTGTTCATATTTGCCGATGGTGTGATAGTGAATGCATTTCCATGTCATGCACACGTGAGACATGAACTTGGTCTCGGGAACACCTGATTCACTACCAGCTATATTAATCTTCAATTACACTTGCCAGATTTAAACCCTCAAACTACATCCTACAAACAACTTGGTTATGGATAGGCCTAGAATGTACCTAGATAGATATACTCATATAATCACTCCAGCTCCATGCCACATCATGGAGCTGCTGTTATTCAAAGGAAAGAGCTACACATTATTAGATAAATGTCTCTTTCTCTCCCACTTTCTTTTGTTTTTTTGCCCTTCAGTTTGCTAATAATACAAAGGTCAGCTGTTTATTTTCAGTGTCCTTTCAAATAAAAGCAGAAGGAGAGAGAAGGCAAACTATGAAATCACATGAGGAGGAAGATGATGGAGAAAGACAGTTCAAGACTGTAATCCATGCATAGAAAAAAAATGTCTGTCTTCTTAAATGTTGTCAAATTTTCATTTTGAATTACTCAACTGAAGTGTTTCCTTTCTTTTTTTTTAACAAAACTTATGTGGTTAAATTCTCATAATTTTCCTTTTATTTTTAATGGGTATTACCATATGATAATGTGTATTACTTTGATTGAGACTGATGGTGAGAACAAAATAGGGAGGGTGAAGCATAGTAAAAAGACAATCATTATTAAGAGATACAAAGGATAAGAAATTGTGGAGAGTCATGATTGCTCACACCATGAAAGGACACAGCACATTAAAGTAGAAAAAATTCTTTTTTGTCAACTGTAATGTTGGTTAATGAAGTAGCAATTTTGACATTATTTTTTTGGCAACTCTCTGAATTTAATTATTTGTTTTCAATTTCACTTTGCCAACACACTTACTACACAAATCAATAAGAATAAACTTTTTATAATCTCTTGCTAACTTCCTGAACATAAATAATTTGCATAATTATTAAAATAAAACTAAAATATGAAATTAGATTTGTATAAATATACCAAGAAGTAGATGTGTGTGTGTGTGTATATATATATATATATATATATATATATTTATTTATTTAAAAATTATAACATAAATATGTTATAAAATCACTACAAAAATAGCCATTTTGTTTCAACACCTCTGGTGTCTTGTTGAAACAAAATGGCTATTTTTGTAGTGATTTTATAACATATTTATGTTATAATTTTTAAATAAATAATTATATCTGCTCTACTCTGTATTGAGCTCTCTTTTAAGAATAATAATTGTTGGTTATTGGAATTTATTCTGTATATACCAATCATATACTTGGGTGGGTATGTATATATATATATATATATATATATATATATATATATATACACACACACACAGACACAAAATGCTACCAGATGTTTGAAGAAATTAAGGAATAAAATTAACAAAGATAGATATAAATTAAAGCATGAACCTCACAGTCACCATGCAGAGTTAATGTCTCTCTGCACTCTTGATGAATAAAGACAAAAGGAAAACTTATCTTGGTCGACAGCTTTCATCCTCTGAGACAAGTGCATTGATAAAGTCCCTCAGAGGATGAAATGTGTAAGCCAAGTTTTCTTTTTGTCTTTATTCATATTGTCCTTTTACAGATATACTCTATCTGAAATTTATACAAACACATCTGGTTATAAAGAAAATAAAATCAATCCTTTATTTTTTAGAAATAGTCTCCTATAATAGCTAATACATAGTTGAAATGAAACTAAAAAAAACTATTTTACAGATTTTTTTGTCATTTAAAAATTGTCATTATTCATGTCTGTGAATATTAAAGGACACTGGATTATAAATGCTCTTTTCTTGTTTCCACATTTATCATAAAGGAGAAATTATATTACACAATGGTTACAATCAGTATATATAACTGCCTGCTGAAGAGATACATCTATTTAACAAAAAAATGATTTTGTGTATAGACCTCACATTTGATATACATGTTGGAAGGTAATACAGTAAAAAACATTATTCTTTAAAACATTTCCACGCACTCTTTATAGAACAATATTTTCATATTAAAACTTTCCTCTAGGTCAAGTAAGTACGTATGTCAAATTTTGGGTCTGTACGCAAAATCATTTACCTGTGTCTTATACAGATAAATGTTTCCTATTTGTGATTGTTTAAAAAGAATAAAGAATTTTGATTTAAAAATCACCATTCTTTCTTTCTGACTCAAAAGATAACCTCTTTCTTTGAAACATTCAATTTTGTGCTAATAATCAGGAAACTAAAAGATCAGTGACTATCAACAGGACTGAAAGCTGGTAAACAAACATTATTGAATTAAAATTTCCAGTACCTGACCAAATTTAATTTGTTGTCTGCAGTAATTTATCAGTTTCTTGTATCAGCATCAAGTGATAACAGCAATGATGAAACAGATAGCATGACTGTTTGTATTGCTGCCATCTGTCAAATGGAATGATGCAAGCAGTCATTTTAGAGGAGAAAGGAAAGTAGGGGGAACATTATGGGTGGATGGCTTGGTGAGTGTTTTGGATAAACAAAAACTGGCCCCACCCAGTCACGTTTCAGTTACCACTTGATAATACAGGGTTTTTTGAGGTAATCATAATCTTCATCAAACATTTAATACTGAGCATCACCTGATAAACACATTTGGTTGTACTTGTGAGATTATTTTAAATTATAAGTATTTGTTCATTTTTCTATATTTTTGAGATGAGGTATTGTAACCATTTACACTAATTATATTATTCAGGCTGTTGTCCTCATCTTTACTGCCATTTCCAAGCCTAGTGGATAAAAACATTGGTTGAAATAATCCAGAATGTGACCTGACACCAAGAGTTGTGAGTTCAATAGCTGGCTACAGCAGAGTAAACAAGAACTTCAGTTACTAAAGGGAATTAACTGAAACTGAGATATCCAAAACAGTAATGGACTGTGGAATTAGAACAATCTTATTACATGGTCTAAATAAAGGGTTTGGTTTGAAATTCCATCACCTGAAGAAGGCCAGATGATACAATGACCGAAACATTTTGAATAAGGCAATAAAGATGAGTACAAGAGTCCAAATGATATACTGAAAATAAACTTAGTTTATCTTGAATTGTCATGGTTTTAAGAACAGACCATTCGAGAGACAATTTCTTTAAAAACTTGTACTGTTATATTTTTTTGAAGAATTAGACAATACTTTTGAAAATGTATTCATGCACTGTTAGTATTGGAGATTTTGCAAGTATTTTTTTCTAATAACTGATAAAATAAGAACCAGATGAGATACCCCTAGACAGAGTCAACAAAATGAGAACAATCTTTACCCAGAGATTAAATAAAAGGTTCAGTTCAAAATTCCCTGAAGGTTACATAGATTAACAAGCACCTGATGAAGGCTGGTGAGCATAATGACCAAAATATTGTCATAACAACAACAAAGATAAGGACAATAGTCCACAGATAAATAATGATAACTCCTCATTTGAGAAATTCAGACAGAACAGTGGTTTTTACTTTGAAATACAAAAAGATATTCTTCCTAAATTCTGAGAGCAAAATTTTACTGAGGGAGAAACATTGTCTAATACCTTTTACCAATGCTCTGAATTTACGAACATATTTTTGTCTTCTAGCATCATTTGGGATTTAAAATAATAAAAACTCAGAGCTGAAAAGTCAACATTTTGAACTGAATTGAAATGAGATTTTACTTGGCATGACAACCTAAACCACAAATCTCTTTTTATGAATTAATCCTTGAAATTTGTTCACAAGTCATCTTCTATGTGCCTTCTTACTTCAGGATGTAGGCAATCATGGGTCTCCAAAATTTTCTGTCTTTTGTAGCTTTTAATAAATTTTGTCTTTTTGTTATTTGTTCTAAACCTTGACTTTGGAAGATGAACAATCAAACTCTACAGAAGGATGTGAGACTATCAGAAAGATCTCTGTCATGCCATATTCTAGAGAAAAACAAGTTGGTTATTGCTGCAGGGACAACGTTTTTCGCAAGCAAACAAGACCCAATAATACAGGATGTACACAAGTGGATTCCAAATTCAGTGAGGGGTTGAAAAACTTGGCAAAGACGAGTTGATCCAGTTGAGATGAATTGAAGGTATGTGTGATGCTTCATACAAACACACCATTTTAAAATGCTTACAATTGACTAAAATGTCCTTGGATTCAGCTATGGAGTTTCTGCAACAATTAGAGTTAATTGAAAAATTCAATACATCCAAGAGTAATGCCAAAATGTACTGCATATCGAATTACCTTGTGTAATGTAAATACTGATACAAAGCATGAACAAAATAAGAAAAAATGTCCAGCTTTAGGACAAGTCTGCTGGAATTGTGAAAAGAAAAAAACATTTTCACTTTGTGTGCAAGCATAAAAGGAAAATAAAAAGGGTAGAAAATTTCCCCTTCGACCCTCAGGAAAATACAGCTGTGTTTGCATTACAAAATTAATTACAATGTTAATTTATATGTATGAGTTAAATTACACTTAACTCATACATATGATCAATTGCTAAGGATGCAGATCAGCTTCCTGTACCACTCCAGTAAGTACCTGACTCCTCCTGCTATCCTCTACTTTTCAAAGAGCCTGGTCAGGCCAAAAATACAGTTGTCATATTTTGGTAGGAGCTGTGCAGACCCCATTCTCCAGCCTTGACAGAGTTCAAAAGAGCTTCCAAGCCCTTGTGGGTGACAAATTATTGTCCACCCTTCAACCTCTCTCTCTCTCATAGGCGTGATGTGGCAAGCCTCTTGCTGATGTATTGCTCCCTCCATGGAAAGTGATCGGGCAAACTACCTGCCATGGTCCTGCTGAGGCAAACCTTCTCAGTAAGAACATGCCATGCCCCTTACATAGTAGCAAACCACCCACATTACTTCCATATTCCATTGGTAAGAAGTAGGTTCCACATGAGCAGCTTTTTCCTGCAAACCCTATGGAACTGACTCCCAGTTAGGTGTTACCCTGATTACCTCAATCTTAACCTGTTCAAGGTGAGTGTTAACCATTAACTTTCACTCCCCTAACATAATCCTCTAACTCAAGTGGCACTTGGGGCCTTGTAAAGGGTGAACCTCACTGTAAAAAAAAAAAACCCCAAAAAATACAAAGACATAAAGAGTAATGTGCTGGACCCATTTTTATCTGAATTTGCTAACTATTTCACCATTCCTCTCATTGTCTATTTTGGCATTCATGTCTCCCATGACAATTATAATTTCTTGCAATTTGCAAAGGGCCTTGGTGTTGTCTTGTGTAGAGTAGAACTTTTCATTTCTTCTTCTGTAATTTGTGCTGTCAGTACATAAACAACTATGATGGATATGTTGAAAGGCTTTCCTTTCAGTTTAACAACAAGAATGCTTTCAGATATTTGACAGTATCCCAAAATGCATTTCTTCATATCTTGGTCTAGTATCAGTCCTACTTCTCTTTCATTTTTCTCTCTGCCTGCATATATTTGTGTTTGTCACTAACGAAATATCCATTATGTGTCAGGTAATAAAAATGAAACAGAGATAGATTAGTGATAGAAGTCACAATTTTAGCAAAGTATTTAATTCCTAACAACTTTCAAGGTTTATCATATATTTCAAATGTTGTGCCTTCCAGCCTTCCTCAGGTGTACATTGATCCAGGTAGCCTACAGTGAATTCTGAACTGAACCATTTATTTAATCTACTTATTTAATTCCACTGCTCATCTCTAGGAATATTGTCTAGTTCTTATTTTACTTATTTTTTCACTGAATGAAACAGGGATTGAACTTACAACCACCATGTCACCAAATACACAAATCAACACTTTATAATGCTTTATAACAAATAGGACAATTGCTGAAGTAAACTTAGAGCTTTAAACCTAAACTTCGCTGCTGATCAGGTAGGGTAAGTTTAAGGCTTCAAATTTCTTCATATAGACTAGTGGATTAAAATGTTGGTTTATGAATTTTGAGTTCAATCCCTGGGCTGGGCAGTGTGTACTTGAACTCAGTGAAAACAGGGTGAGCAATAACTTAGCAATACTAAAATATAAACTTGAGATAACCTTGTGGAACAAAAATATATCACCATTGATAAAATAAATTTGTTGTAAGTTATTTGGATGAACATACACCTGATGAGGACCAGAAGTCTTGAGGGTCGAAAGATTGTGATAACAATAACAAAGATGAGGACAATAGTCCACATGTAAATAATATAACTATTAAAAGAAATAACCAAACAAAACTAATATGAAACAAAATAAATCAAAATCAATCTGCTAGCAACCTGATTTCATTGCTATGATAACTATGAATGGCATTTATGTTACCATAACAATGGAATATCTCATTACAAAGAATGATATATAAAAGTATATATAAAGTAACATTATATTTTATATTATAGAACACAGGGTGCGATGGATAAATTTGTCATCTAAATTATAAAAAAATGGAAATAATACTGACATCTCAATTTAACAGATATATTTACCAAAATTACACTAAAAGAGTAGATTTATTCAATAAAATCACCATTGGTTTCAACCCCATCCTCCATGGAATCTCATGCAATTCTTCTGGATGATGTCGTTATTTAAGTTGGTGAATGTTGTCATAATCCTTGCCTTCAGTTCACTTTTGGTGTTACAAGGAGTTCTGCTGGTCTTCCGCTCAACTGTGCCCCACACATAATAATCAAGTGGGTTGCAGTCTAGTGAATTAGGTGGACAGATGAAAGGAGTGATGTGGTTACAGAAATTGTCTGGGTTCTCCTGCTTGTCTGGCATGGTGCAGAATCCTGTTGACAGACATACGGTCTTCTAGCAGCCACCCTCTTGATGCAGCACTATCTCTATGTTGAATCTGAGGCCCAGTGATGAATGGAAGCATAACATTGCCATCGCTAGTGATCTTTCTAAACATTTTCATAATCAACATTAGACTCATCCAAGTCTTTCTGAATACTCTGCATTGTCCTCAGATTGATATGCAAATACTCTGAAATGTTTGTATTGGAGCATCCAGCCAAGCAGTTCAGCATGCAGTTTCCAAATTTCTGGTGGAGTGAATTGCATTATGGTGCTCTTTTTTTCACAGATGGTGCCCAACTGACCCTACTAGACTGTACAGTCAACAAAATCAAAAACAAACAACGCACATGTGTGAAATAAAAAATATAAAATGGCGATAATTTATCCATCACATCCTGTATATAAATGAACCATTAAACCATATTCATGACAAGAATAAATTTGTTTTTTGGTGATAACTATTCAGTTTATTACATTTTCATTTGCTACTGTGAAATGAATGACTATATTATTTCAGAATGACTAATAATATTATTATGATTTTTGATATCTTTGTAGTTTTATTTAAGTTAAAGATGATGAAGCAGCCTAATTGTTGATGTATAAGAGAAGGATTCTGAAGAAATATCTTATAAATTGTAACATTTTAACTTGAGAACCCTAAATAATGAGTTGGTAGGGATTAGTTATAAAAGGAACACATAAAAATATTCTAGAACTTGACCCCAAAAAGAAAACAATATTCTGTATTCATTTCTTTTCTAACAATAAAACTAGAACTGATTTTGATTACTATATTTCCTTGAATATAATAAAACCTTGTATTTCTAAATCTAAAAATGGAATAAACTACATCCTTGACTATATTAATACAACCCAGTAGTACCGGCATCATAATGTAATTAAAAAAAAAAGGTTATACCATATTATGCATTAAAATCTCAATATCATACATAAATTTCACTAAAATATTTAATTTTTCATTATATTAGAGAAAAGAAATGAACCAGACATTCAGCCATTGTGTGTATTTTTTCTATCTAATATCCATTTCAAAACTTACTTTCAAATTTTTGTAATTTCTTTTAAGGTGTCAATCATACTTTTCTGTTAGATATAACATCATTATATTTCTATATATTAATAATCTATGAAAAAAAAAAATTCTCTTTCATTTTACGAGAGAAAACTAATAAAAAACCAATAAAATCCAAATATACAGAAACCTTATCTCGTGAGCAAAACTAAATGCATTTGCAACATTGCTGTTTCAAATATGTGCTTTTTTTAAGCTGAGTAAAAATTCTAAAAACGTGTGCTTGCGTATAATACAGACCCCAAACCACTTATTTGCTTTTAAATTTTGTTCAAATTTTCTGGTATTATACACAGGAAAACATGATAATCAATGTTCTCAAAGAAAAAGATGATAAATTTAAGTCATCTGCAAGACTCTCAAGAAGGAACTTGTATACCATATTGGCATTTAACAATCTTTGAAAGCTAGTCAACATTCTTCTCAGACAAATATCTGCTTCTTCATCATATTCCATATGTTGTGTCCAGTCAGGATGAAAATGATCATGGTTCTCCATAACTTCCAACCCTTTGTGATTCTTAATAATGTTTTTCTTTTTATGATCTCTCTGTTCTGCCATCCATTTACACAAGAACAGGGAAGAGGGTAGGAATCGTCATTAACTACTGAACATGCAAACATATACACATACCTATGTGGAGATGACAGTTCACTAAATTAAATACAAAATCTGAACTTCAGCAATCATATGTTTA
Source organism: Acanthosepion esculentum (assembly GCA_964036315.1). Taxonomy (NCBI): domain Eukaryota; kingdom Metazoa; phylum Mollusca; class Cephalopoda; order Sepiida; family Sepiidae; genus Acanthosepion; species Acanthosepion esculentum. Next base: position 118,000,964 of record OZ038489.1, on the reverse strand, counting down.
TATGATTATAACATTTATGATACACTGGAAACTTATAAAGCATAAATTTATATGTCTTGAGTTTTACTATTTGTTCCAAAAGAATGAAAACAAAATTAATCAAAAGCTGTCCGGAAAGTATACAGCGGTTTTGAATATCCTGAGAACATGTAGCTTGGCCCTGATGTAATGTGGCAATCATTCAAAGATGACTATGCCTGTGCAAACACTCCCTTATGGGTTACTCAGTTGCCAGTAAAATTCCAATGAGAGTGGGTAGGATTTTACTATTATTCCTTTCTTTTAAGAATAAAAAATATTGTACTAAAGCTTACTTCAGTTTTGGAAATCCTGTTAGTGCTGTCAAAAAATATTCCTGGTGTCTTAAGGGTAAAACGAAAATGAAGAAATAAACAGAAAAAGACACCAGCCAATGGATTATATCTCTGAAAATACTCAGTTAATTCTGAATATTTTGTTTCTGTTTTAATATCCTCTAACACAAAATGAAGATAAAAAGGTTTATATTTAGAGTCAGAAAGAGAGTTGCAATTTCTGGCACACATAATGAGCAATTCTTTGTTCATTAGGTGTGCCAGAAATTGTCATTATGTGCGCTTGGAAAATTTAACATTCACAAGACATATTGAAAGCAAAAGGTACACGGAAAACAGTGAGCAACCTAGCTAACCAGTTTGTGTAAATGGATGGCAGAGGAGGAAATGGGAGGGATACTAAAAAGATAAACAGTGTTAAGAGCTACAAAGGATAAGAAGTTGTGGAGAGCCATGGTCATTCATATCCGAAAGGGAGACAGCACATAGAAGATCCTCTAAGAAATTGACAAATTTAAGCATGGTGGAAGAGAACAATTTTCTCCTCTATTTAAAAGCATTATATTTGCTTTCTTTTGCATTTTCATTTATGATTCTAGTTTGCTAAACATCTTTCTATAGAAGGCACCTAAACAACATTTTCAAGTATTATAGGAACAAAATTATACAGTCAAGTCAGTGATAGAATCAGAGTGAGTAGCCTTGCATATTTTATGGGAGACCAGAATTACATTACCTGTTAAATAAGCACTATTTAATTTTATTCCTTAACTTCCTCTATGCAGTTATTCTTTTTTAATCATTTCATCTATGCAAGTCGATAAAGCCACTAGGATACAAGGGGTTACTGAGAGTGAAAGAAACGGAAAAGATAAGAAAAGGATTCAAGGAGACAATAATGATTACATTTCTTTTAAAGATTGTAGTTGGTAGGAAAGCAAGAAACCAGAAGAGAGTTCTATAAGTGAAGTTCAAGATAAGAAGCTATTAGCAGAGAACTTATGGTTACAACTAGCAAATTCAACAATGAAATTATGAGACCTAGCTGCCAATTTAGTACTGCACTTAAATCCAGGAAGTCACTGTACCAATGAAGAAAGTTCATCAGAACAATTACTTCAAAAATATTAATAGAAGAGAAAAAGGGGAGCTCCATTATGCTGGTGGAAAAGCAACTGAAGCTGAGATACCACCCCAGGACCAATACATTTGCCAGACCAAATATGGCAGCAATCTTTGATACAGAGATTTATAGTAAACTTATAAATGTGCAAGATAGATTCTGTTGAGAAAAAAATAGCAAGAATTATGGTATGATGATGTCCAATGTCCTCCAAGCCATTGGTAAAGTGAATCTCATTTATTAACAGCAGTTAATAAGACATAAAAAAAATTTATTGTTCATCTATCTTCTCCGGACCCAAATAGCAACTTTTACAAATCTGACTGTACAGATAGTAAGGTTTGAAAGCTTTTCAATATTACTATAGTAATTGTTATCACCTTCAGTTAATTTCAAAGTTGCTGCAGAAAGAAATTAACCAAATTTTTTTTTCAATATTATTTTTAAGTTTGAAAGCATTTTGCCATTTCCTAACAAATAATAAATGCATATATAAACAAAAAGTTTTCAAAGTATTTCTTTGATATGACATTATAAAAATATTAAATGTTCTCTCATTCTTATATTACTGCAGTTTTTTTTTTTTTTCAGATCAATTATTGACAAACTTTTTTTCTAATGAAATTCATGGGAAAGCTGGATCAGCTTACTGATCCAATGAGGCTGATATATATCTGACTGAGTAAGGGAGAAATATCAAGAAAAAGGTCAAATAACTTAATAGCCAATATTATTCACTTAAAAAAATTCTGCAACAAAGAGAGAAAGAAATGAACAAAACAGTTGAACATTTCTAATTAGTCTTAAAAAGCAAAAAAAATTATCCATTTGGAAAACTAATTAAATTTTGCTTCCCCCTTCCTCACTTTATACAACACTGAAAAAATTGTAAACAACTCATTAGACTTACATTTAATTAACTGATAGACTGAATTCATTTCTTTATTGATATACAATTCCATAACATTTGACAGAACAGTCACACTTATGGCATGAATTGCAGAGGCATAAAAATTTGATGGGGACATCTTGGTATGTGATCACTTTCATAAAATATAACTTACCTATTCTTGCTAGAAAATTATTTAAATTCATAATAAAAGATACAAAAAGTATAAAACATTAATATTATTTGATAAGGTACACTTAGCTAATTAACAGTTACCACCAGAAAAAAAATCTTGTTGAACATTCATTGTGTTCACCTGTTTGACTGTACTTGAGACATACATGTGGACACTGAAGTCAACATGCAGAGATGACAGTAAATGCAATCATCAGGCCTGGCAATTGTGTTTAGCATGAAACAGACTGTTTCCTCTGGGTGTTGACTTCAATGTCCACTTTTATATTTATGTACGCTCTATCTCTGATATCGAGCACTTTAACCCATAAATATAGGACACCATAAAACTATTTTTTATCAGGAGTGCATATTAATTTATCATCTGTCACTAAGGAGTAAACAATCAGTTGTAAGATATTGTTAGATGATAATTTGAAAGTTTTGTAATAGCAAGAAAAACTGAAAAACATTTATACCAAATTCCTTACTTGTTTTTAAAACTGAATATTTTGAATAACTTATGTGACAGAAAGGAATAAAGAGTCACTGCTGACACTTGAGTTTGAATGTAGATCTCTAGTGAGCAAACACAAGCAATCCCATTATTGAATTAATTGGATCATGTGACCATAGAGGAAATGTATATATGGGAATTAGCTTGGTGACTAATTGATCACCATTTCTAGTCTATCTGCTATTACTATACAAATCACCATTTCTACTCTATCCTCTATTACTATACAGATCACCATTTCTACCATTTCTATTCTATCCTCTATTACTATACAGATCACCATTTCTTCTCTATCACTATACGAATCACCATTTATATTCTATCACTATTCGGATCACCATTTCTACTCTATCCACTATTACTATTCGGATCACCATTTCTATTCTATCCTCTATTACTATTCGGATCACCATTTCTACCATTTCTATTCTATCCTCTATTACTATATGGATCACCATTTCTAATCTATCCTTTATTACTATTTGGATCACCATTTCTACTCTATCCTCTATTACTATACGGATCACCATTTCTATTCTATCCTCTATTACTATACAGATCACCATTTCTACTCTAGTACTATTCTGATCACTATTTCTACTCTATCCTCTATTACTATACGGATCACCATTTCTATTCTATCCTCTATTACTATAGGGATCACCATTTCTATTCTATCCTCTATTACTATTTGGATCAGCATTTCTAATCTATCCTCTATTACTATACGGATCACCATTTCTACTCTATCCTCTATTACTATACGGATCACCATTTCTAATCTATCCTCTATTACTATATGGATCACCATTTCTAATCTATCCTCTATTACTATATGGATCACCATTTCTACTCTATCCTCTATTACTATACGGATCACCATTTCTAATCTATCCTCTATTACTATATGGATCACCATTTCTAATCTATCCTCTATTACTATATGGATCACCATTTCTACTCTATCCTCTATTACTATACGGATCACCATTTCTACTCTATCCTCTATTACTATACGGATCACCATTTCTAATCTATCCTCTATTACTATACGGATCACCATTTCTAATCTATCCTCTATTACTATATGGATCACCATTTCTATTCTATCCTCTATTACTATACGGATCACCATTTCTAATCTATCCTCTATTACTATACGGATCACCATTTCTAATCTATCCTCTATTACTATACGGATCACCATTTCTAATCTATCCTCTATTACTATACGGATCACCATTTCTAATCTATCCTCTATTACTATACGGATCACCATTTCTAATCTATCCTCTATTACTATATGGATCACCATTTCTAATCTATCCTCTATTACTATACGGATCACCATTTCTAATCTATCCTCTATTACTATACGGATCACCATTTCTAATCTATCCTCTATTACTATACGGATCACCATTTCTAATCTATCCTCTATTACTATACGGATCACCATTTCTAATCTATCCTCTATTACTATACGGATCACCATTTCTACTCTATCCTCTATTACTATATGGATCACCATTTCTATTCTATCCTCTATTACTATACGGATCACCATTTCTACTCTATCCTCTATTACTATACGGATCACCATTTCTAATCTATCCTCTATTACTATACGGATCACCATTTCTAATCTATCCTCTATTACTATATGGATCACCATTTCTATTCTATCCTCTATTACTATACGGATCACCATTTCTAATCTATCCTCTATTACTATACGGATCACCATTTCTACTCTATCCTCTATTACTATACGGATCACCATTTCTAATCTATCCTCTATTACTATACGGATCACCATTTCTAATCTATCCTCTATTACTATACGGATCACCATTTCTATTCTATCCTCTATTACTATACGGATCACCATTTCTAATCTATCCTCTATTACTATACGGATCACCATTTCTAATCTATCCTCTATTACTATACGGATCACCATTTCTAATCTATCCTCTATTACTATACGGATCACCATTTCTAATCTATCCTCTATTACTATATGGATCACCATTTCTATTCTATCCTCTATTACTATACGGATCACCATTTCTAATCTATCCTCTATTACTATACGGATCACCATTTCTAATCTATCCTCTATTACTATACGGATCACCATTTCTAATCTATCCTCTATTACTATACGGATCACCATTTCTAATCTATCCTCTATTACTATATGGATCACCATTTCTATTCTATCCTCTATTACTATACGGATCACCATTTCTAATCTATCCTCTATTACTATATGGATCACCATTTCTATTCTATCCTCTATTACTATACGGATCACCATTTCTACTCTATCCTCTATTACTATACGGATCACCATTTCTAATCTATCCTCTATTACTATACGGATCACCATTTCTAATCTATCCTCTATTACTATATGGATCACCATTTCTATTCTATCCTCTATTACTATACAGATCACCATTTCAACTCTAGTACTATTCTGATCACCATTTCTACTCTATCACTATATGGATCACCATTTCTACTCTATCCTCTATCACTATACGGATCACCATTTCTACTCTATTCACTATACTATTTCTCTATTTGGATCATTATATGGATTACTATTCAAGTGAGTATTATTGAGCAACTACTACTAGTGTGAGTGCTATTCAAAGGCAACTGACACCAGCATTGTTCAATGGCATACTATAGTTGTATCTGCAATTATAAAGTCTCTACTACCATGAGCATTTACAAAAGTGACAAGTAGTTGTTGACATTACAGAAGTGGCTATGTGTATTCATTGACATTGCAAAGTTATGATTGGCTGAAAAATTTTTATCACCCTATCATACATAGACTGGCTGTCAAAACCAAAAAGGGAGTTTGTCTTCTCATATGGAGCTATATATCTACATTCCTGTGTGTGTTTTAATGTACACATGTATGTAAAGTGTGTATTTATTTAAAGGAAACAAAGCACTTTCATTTTTGAATATAACAATTATACATGGAAATAAAATGAAATCTTTTAATTCAAGTGCCTTTTTTAATGTTAGCCTTTTATGGTTTAACTCAATCCCAATTTAGTCATGCATGAATAAAGAGATTAAAGAGATCTAAACAGTTGAAAGCATGACCATAAACTGTTCAGTAGAGAGCAATTAATCAGACAAGCATTTCGAAAAAGAAAAACATTTCTATATTTCTTAATTGTTTTTAATATCATATCTCCTCTGAGTTAAATATGCCCATTTTTTTGCAAGATGATTAAACACTATAAAACACTTTCAAAACATGCAAGTTAATGTTTCCTTCAAGTATTTAATTTTTATTAAATAATCAAAAGCCTTATTACTTATAAAAATATGTGTGGGACTAAACAAAGCTTGAAAAATAACTATTACTTCTGAAAATACATTTTCATCAAAAACACTGGAAAAATAGCCATTATTTCTTTTAGAAAATGATTTTATTATTTGAGTTTTATATAGAGATGATGAAAATTTATGAAAACCAAAAAAAGAAAAGTCTCTTATCTGAAACCTCAATCTACATATAGGCAAGGTGTCACCCGTTCATGTGCCAACTCTGTCATCAGTTACCATCATTTGGGAAAAGTTGACCAATTCCTGTTTTTCATGAAATTATTTAGTTACACTGAGAACTTTCTGGAAATTTTCGAAAAACTTCACTTTAATTATCATGTGATCTTATTAGTATGTGTGTATTGTTTGTCTTAACAACATGGCTGCACAGCTGAAAATTGAATTAGTTTTAAAGATGACAATGTCATAGAAAATATACACCTAAAAATTCTTTAAAATATGTGTGCATGTGTGTGTGTGTGTGTGTGTGTGTGTGAATATGCATAAAAAAGCCTGAAAAATGTCAAAGCCATCCCCACCTATCCCCTACTAAGAGAACATTGCTACATATGAATCGCTACAATCTTGAAACTGAAATAGACAAAATGAAAGTTGCATAAATGTGTGCACTCATACATATGAATGTGTAACTATGCCTAAGCCAAGATTATGAATATGGGTGTGTATGTATAAACTAAAATGCAGATGCATGTATGCATGTGTGTCTGTGTATATGTGAGTGTCATCCTAAACAAACACAAGAAAAATTTTCTCCCTCTCCACACACAAATAATCAAATACAAATAAAGCAGAAATAGATTCACTTTTGAAAAAATAAACCAGTTTGTCTGAAGATCACAAAAGAGTGAAACAGAGGTTATAGAGAAATTTAATATAGACTCAGACCTGTAGTGATATACAACTTGTAGGTTTTATAAAAAAAGAATTCTAAAACTGAAATTACTATTCCTACTATAAGTCCTATGAGTAAAAATGAAATCAAAATTTGTGCAGACAATTTTAGATAAATATTTTTTTTTATAAAATTATCTTATTATATAAGGAAATAAATGAAAAATCTAACTTTTGGAATTTTATATGCAGCCAAAAATTGTTTTTAAAACCTTTTGATAAATAATGGATGATGTGAAAGGACAGTGATTTGTAGCATCTTGCAATCACAAGAAATTAAAAAAAAAAACAACTAATTTCCCATAACTCCCTAGTAAAAAGGAAACTACCCTACTGCTGGGAAATTGGGAGTCACCCTTTCTTTCATTTACCTCAAGCCATGAAGAGCATGAGGATTTGCGTCGCTCCAGGAATGAAGACCACAGATAATTTTTACACCAATATCACTTTCTCATGTTTAATATTACCTTTCGATGAGAGGCTTAAAACTTGCAGATAATTTATTCATTTACCAAGACAAACACAAAACAAAGCAGAAACATTTAACAACCACATTACAAAAACTTTCCTATATCTACCAAACTTGTACAAACAAATTCTTCTGATAAATAAATCCTTCTATATATGTATAAATGTCTGATTTGGTCCTCGTGATGTATATAAGTATATTTGGTCCTCGTGATGTATATAAGTATATTTTACTAACCAAAAACAGGAGTGAAAAAAAGCCTAATCATAACAGTTTCATTGTAATTATTCGCAATAAGTCAAATGGATAATGTCAAAAAGAATGAACACACTTTGTTTAGTAGTTATACTTTTAGGATTACTATTTGTTAAAAAGCCTCACTAACTCTGCACCAACAATGAAACCAGAAATATTTAAAGCTTAAAGTCTCTATTGATCCACTAAATTATCAAATCCTATATGTGTTTCAGCTGAGTGTTAGAAAAAACTGCATTAATATCTGACAATTAGAATCTTTGATTATAAAGAATTTGGAGTCATAATCAAGTTTGTGGGTCAAAAGAATGTCCTGGTTTTTGCCTTAATTTGTGCTTGTTAATTATAAAAAGGAATGTGCTTCATTTAAATGTGAAAGTCAGGATGGTGCAGACAACAAGATATGTGCACAATAAATAAACATTATCATTAAATTTTATTTCTATAAAGCAGATAAACAATAAAATTGGTGAAAAAAAACTCTTGTCTCTAGACAGTTACATAAGATTTGAGCCATTAACCAATTGTTACTTGTAATTAATTAGGTTAGATACCAAAGTTAAATGAGGAAGAAAAATATTTGAGTGTGCTGGAAGAACGGATTATAAAATTAAGCAAAAAAGATTTATTTAACTTCTACAGTGAGGTAATCTTAAAAAGAGAGCTGACGGTTCTGCCAGGATTTATTTTTCATAGGCACAAGCTTAGAAATATAAGATCTGCAGATGACACTGTAGTGATGGAAGACAGAGATAAAACTGCAAGTACACCTAGACAAGCAAACAAAGGAAATTGAGAAGGAAGGATGAACCATCAATTGTAAGAAGACAGAATGCATGGTCATTAGCAAAAGGGAGATGCCAAGATGGAAGGCTACAAATTGGAGATGTCAAGATCAAGCAAGTAGAGAAATTTAACTATCTGTGAAGAGGAGTTATAACAATTGATGACAAATGCATAACAAAAAAAGACAATGCAAAATATTAAGCAACTGGAAAATTTTGTTGGAAACAAAGATAAGAGGGTTGACCTGTTATACAATTTCGAACCTATTATATGACAACAAATCCTGGACAATTTTCTCACAGATGAAGAGGCAATTTTAGGCAACAGAAACGTAGTTCTACAGAAGGATGCTGAGAATACTAAGGATGGAACATGTGAGAAACAAGTAAGTTTTAAGTAAAAAGGAAACAGTTACAAACTTGGGTTACATAATGAAGAAAGGATGCTTGGAGTATTTGACACTCACAGGACATACTGAAGGCAAGAGAGGCAGAGGGAAAGTGCAAGTAACATACTTAATGAATTTGTGTAAATGGATGGCAGAACAGAGAGTGGGAGGGATACTCAGGGCACAAACTCTGCTTAATGTTATGAAGGAGATAAAGTTGTGGAGCGCTCATGTCCTGAAGAGATATGGCTCATAAAACAACCTTGGTAAAGAAAGGGTAATATATAAAAATTTAGAAATTAATATAAAATGAACGTAGTGGGAAGAGCCTAAAAAAACATCTCATATTATACAAACCCTTTAATGGTGTTTAAACTGAAAAATTATTTTTTGTAATCTTTTATTTATTTTGTGAGAGTAATAATGGCAGCACTTGAAATGTTGAGTGTTTGCTTATGTCTCAGAATCACTGAATTTCTAAGGTGGAGATATCTAAGCACTATTTTCTTCTGTTCTTCACATAAATCATGAAGAAATGGTTTGAATGTTTTAGATGTCCAAGCAATTTGGGTATATATTTAGCCATTTTCAAGGATGATTTTATTTTTACTTTTAACTGAATATATCCATACCATTCAATTAAAAAAAAAAATCATCCTTGATAATGGCTAAAAGTATAGCCAAAATCACTCAAATATACAAAACATGCAAACAATTTCTACATAATTTATGTCCTGAAAACAAGAAGATTACAAAAACACAAGAATAATTAATTGAAAAAAATTACCCTCAGTACCTTGTCAGTAGTTTTTAATAAAACTTCTCTCTCTCTATATATATATATATACATACACACACACACACATGACTTGCAAGGATAACCAACATTATAACCAGGAGTAGGAAAAATATTTTCTTTAAAATATTTCTTCTTAAACAAGACAATGAAAGAAAAAAACAACAGTTATTTATACTATTTACATATGAAAATGTATCTGTGAAATATTCTGATATTCCCCAACAAAACAAATGATGTAATTCTTTATTTTGACAGGACTTCTGGATACAACATATTAGTACTTCTCCCATTGGGTAGTTCAGTGTGAAATGTTTGTCTGGGGATGCAACACTAAAACAACCAACACAGAGTAAGCCATTAATCAGATATGAAAGCCAGTATTTATTAAACACCTAACTTTTTATGCCTTAAACCAGACTAGCTAAATAAATATCCAAAGAGACAGGCCCAATTATACATTTGTGCAGCTTTTAATCAATAGATCTTAAAAATTATAAATAGATAAACATAACTACGTATTTTTATGTATGCAGAGAAAGACAAATGTGTATGCATCTTTCAAACAATAGATTTTTTGGTTGATTAATTCTATTTATTGAAGTGTTTTTAATTCCAGTAATAAATTGATCAATGTATATGTTTATTTAAATACAAAGAAAACCTTGTTTCTAATTATATATATATATATATATATATATATATATATATATATATATATATATATATATATATATATACCTATGTATATGTGTGATAAATCCTGACAAGAGTAAATTGTATAAAGAGTAAAAACAATTCTTAAGAAAGTGATGAACAAATGGAATATTTGTGATGAATGTCAAATACTAAAAATGATTTTTTTTTTGCAAACAAATAAACAAATCAAATAATGTTGTCATTGTAAAAGATGACATGTCATTATTTCTTTTTAATTCTCTCTTCAAATGACACATGCACACACAAGATATATCTGAAAGCATATTTCTTCTGTACAAATCAACCATGTCATTTGAGAGAAAATCATCATGCCGATTCAGTAAGAAACAATTTATATATATATATGTGTGTGTGTGCATGTGTGTGTGTGTGTGTGTGTCTGCATGCAGGTAATAATCCATAGGTATATAATCCAAGTGAATCCTAATAAAATATTAAAACTGATCCACAAAAAGAGCTCAATGTATTTATTATAACAGAGCATATAAATTACATAGAATAGAAATCCAAAATTACCTCATTTGCATAGCTATTTCGGCCCACTAAACTTACTTATAGGCCTTGTCAACACAGAAGTGTGAAGAATATATATATATATATATATATATATATATACACACACACACACATACATACATACATACATACATGTTCATTAAAAATGACTGATAAGGTACTGTGGTGAAGCTTTTACTCAATTTTTCTTGTGTTCATGTAAATATTTTCTGTTCCAGATATAAAGTGTGTAAAAATTACCCGAGTATTCTGAACATCTAAGCACTTTTGGCTATTCTTTTAGCCATTATCAAGGATGGTTTTTATTTATATTTTAACTAAATGCATAGATTTTTATTATGGGAAGGTTTCTTTTTTTATTTTCCAAATATGGTCAGCACATTTGTAACTGTGTTCATAGTTAATGTTATGAGTATTGGCTTTTTCTTATTATTTTCTTTATTTTTAAGCTTTTTTTTTTTTGCATATGTATAAGGCTATTATAGTTGTATTTTCTATGAGTACATTGCAGATAGAGTTTGGTAGGTAAATGTGTGTGTTTAAATGGATCCTAATTGAGCTATGGTCAGAGAGGTGTAATGTGAGTCTTCTTGATAGGCATGTAGTTGTATGTCCAATATAATTATTCATGAATTAGGTTTGATCAGGAAGACAGTTACTTAGAAGCATGCAAATTCATAAATAATATTGGTTCCCTGTAATTTAGATAATGCAGATATGTTATTATTGTTGATGATATTTTAAATTTTTTAGTAAATAATTTAATTTTTTTGTTCTAATAATAGTTATAATAGTTTTAAGGGAGAAATTGCATATTTCTTTTGTTTCTAAGAGAAAATTCATCATATATATATATATATATATATATATATATATATATATATATATATATATATATATATATATATATTATGAAATGGACAAAGTCCGACACTTATTTTAAGACATTTTTATGTTTATACATTCTTTTTATAGATACAAATATTTGTCCTCTGACAGGAATCAAACCTGTATCCTATATGGAACCATCATATAGCCTGTGGCTCAATCGGTTAAGGCACGTAAGGCGATATGAGGGTTCTGTATAGGATACAGGTTCAGAGACAAATATTTTCTATGAAAATTTCTCGGACATTCAGGCCGGTAAATGTTATTAATACTGTTTATCATAAATACTGGACAAAACTTTGCTGACTCTATATGAATAATGCAATGAAGCATTTTGACCAAAATGATACACTTTGCTTCAGAAATACAATATGTGAGTTAACTCATAAGCTTATGATAACAATTCTTAGACAAAATCTATGTTAATCTATCATTTGCATTTGTATATTTTTGTTTGTAATCTTGTTCCGTACAAGAATTATCACTGCCAAAATTCATTGTTATAACAGTAAGAAAGATGTTTACAAACCTGGGAAATTAAAAAAATGAATTTGTGAAAGAGAAGATATTTTTTTAAAATGCCATGTTCCTTCAGAACATAACATAAACAATCATGAATTTTCTTTATTATCTGTGAATAGCCGTGACTGCTTGGTAAGGATAGTGGAGTGGTTTTCTGTTGCTTTCTCAACAGTTTTGAATTCAGACTTTTAAATTTGCTATTCAAAACTAAAGAGCCTAGTCTACACTACCATTTAATTCATAGCTGAGGTGAGTATGGATTCATGCCTTTCCCAAATGTGTTAGTGTGAAAGTGAACAGAGTAGCCTGAATTAAAATGCTGTCCCACTGATTGCTCTTTCTGCAACAATATTATTTACACTATTTGCAAATCTCCAAAGAGGAGAGTACAACAACAACAACAATAATTGAAAAAAAAAAGAACATATTTAAAGTCACATGTGATAAAAATATAGTAAAGACTTCATTTTCAACATGGGCAAACTATTGCACATAAAAACAAAATGGGAGATTAGTTTTTGTCTTATTATTGACTAATAAACTGACCTCAACCAAGAATTACTACATATTAATGTTATAATTGGAAATTATATTTGAAAACTCACATGTCAAAATCTTTTAATAATAGTAGGGACTTAGCAAAATATGCCATCATTTTTTATGGCAGGAGTAAATTATTATCAATATAAGAATTACTGGACATAAAATAGTGGTTCATTTTTTTTTAAATAATAAAGTGATCCCCCAAGAATTAGTATATATTAATATTATAATTGGAAAAATACATTTAAAGACATACATATAAAAACCACTTAATAATTGTGGAGACTGGAAAATTGTGCTATCATTTTTGAATTCAGTCTTTTAACCTTTCAGGAAAATCTAATTTGCTTAATTTCATAAGAAACAGAACAGCTCCGAAGAAGAATGCATGGCTTAAAAATTTCTAGCATTAGAATTTAATACAAATTAAACTCAATGACAAAAAAAAAAAAACTGCATAATGCAAACTTCTGTGATTTTCATTAGGTTTTTGTTATAGACTATACAACTGAACCGTGTCAAGAGTGATAATGAGAGCAACAGCTTTGCTGCTATTGCCTGGATTTCTTTTTCTTTCATCTGCTGATCATGGCTTGCCACATCCCATGTAGCTTTTAGTAACATTTGTCGTTTTACCATCCTTTCCACCTACCCCCTATTCCCCATTCATTCATACAAGCTCACTCCACTACTCACTAATCAACTATCTATCTATCAATCATTGTAGTATGCCATTGACATGGTATATGTGTCAAGATATCTGGTAATGTATCAGAGCAGAGAGAGAGATGTGGATTCATGCCTTTCTCAAGGCTATTAGTTCTAAATGAACATAAGCAGTTTCCATGGAATTTTGAAATCTATTTACCAATTGTTTTCCATGCTAAAAGCCATTAAATACCCCCCCACCTTCATATCCTGCATAATACAACACAAACCGCCATCCAAGAAGACCAAAAATCATTTCTCAAAGCAATAAACAAACAGCAGTTTCAGAGATTAATTCTTTTATATAAATGTTATTTTCTTTTTAATAGTAAATGTTGAAAAAATATAAAGTTCAACTCAAACAGCTTCTTCCCCAAAATTATTACTTTATAGAACAAACTCCCAAAAGGTTGCTTTCTCGATCACTACAATCTTAACCACTTCAAGTCTAAAGTCAACCATTATTTATCCTACATACCTTCATACTATATACTGCTCCCTTTTTAGGTTCTTTCAACAACTTCATTTAATAACCCTCTACCTTGAGTGGCTCTTGCGTCTTGCATTGGGTGAATAACAGTCCAAAATGATTAAATTTTAATGAAAGTATACAACATCTGATTAAATACGCTTTTCTTAATTCCTCCTTTTATGCCCTTACCACAACCTTATTCAATAAACCTCTACCTTGAGTGGCTCTTGGGTCTTGTATTGGGTAAACAACAGTCCAAGAAAAGATTAAATTTTAATGAAAGTATACAACATCTGATTCAATTTGCTTTAACATGAAATGAGACTTTTTTTAAAGATTGTTGGGAAATTAGAATGTTTCTTTTTAGTCCATATTTAGAATTCAGAAAACTTAATTTAAAATAGCTGAAAACTGAAATTAGACAACCATCTTTTGAGAACTTTGGAAGTAACAATTCCTATTTTCACATGATAATTGTTCCCATTATTTACATTTTTTGCAGTCATACTAGTGTCCTCATCTTTGTTGTTATTATCACAATGTTTCAACTATCCTGCTCTCTGGCCTTCTTCAGGTGTCTGTCTATTTCAGTAACTTTCAGGACTAGCAATAATTGAACAGTACTAAAAAAATAACCAGACAATATGTCTGTAGACATGGACAGCAGAACATGAACAATCTATCCTTGTAGTTAAATAAAGGGTTCAATTTTAAATTTTCTGAAGGCTAACTGAATCAACATCATCTAAAGAAGGCTGCCATGGTCAAAACATGTTAGTAACAAGAAAGATGAGGACATTAGTCAGACTGTAAACATTGTAAATAACAGGTGAAATAAATTATCATCTTTCATTTCCAATGCATATATCTTAATAATCATGATCTGATTATTAAAATAAAAGCAACCAAAATAAAATAAATACTGGTGAAAAATCAATAATATGACTTGATATGTATTTGTTGAGTTACTTTGGCAAGTACTTACTTGATTGTAAAGTTGTGAACCTGTCAGACTCTGTTGTATCCATCATCATGTAGATTTCTGTGGTATCCAGATTGTAATAGGCAACCCCAAGTTGACCACCTTGCCAAATTAAGCTCAAGTAAACCTGAAATTTAATAAAAAAAAAAAATTGAAGATAGCTTCATGAAAATTTAAGAAAACTGTAATGAATTAAAGAAAAGAAAAACAAAATTATAAATTGATAACTGACAAAAATGTTTGTACAAGTGAAAGAATTATTAGAAGGAATTATAATTTGAGAGAAATGAAAGAATGAGAAAATTGAAGGAAAACCTGTAATAATTAATGACAATAACAGAAAATCTATTAAATCAGAAGTGAAAAATTTAAATTTATAAAATCTTTTCTCCTTCCCACTTTTCATTATCTTAATTTTTCTCTCTTCTAATTCAACTCCTCCATCACCTTCTTCCCCAATTATTTGTGATAATAAGCCTCATAAATCCAGCACCCAGAGTGACTTCTCAAACAGCCTGGTAACCAGTTCCTCACTCTATTGAACAAAAATGTTTAAGCTTTGATTTGCTTTTCTTGGAACTGTCTTCATTTTCAGAGCCTGAAAGGCAAATTCTAAAAATTCAGAGAGAACTGCACTCGAGGCAAAAAGCAAAGAATCATGTCAATCCAATTCACAGCAGACTGTGCAATTATTGGAAAGAATTCTCTGATAAGCTGTGTCTGAGGGATTCCAATGTTGATGAGTATGTGGATTGTTAAAGAAAGTTGCTATTGAGCCTTAGAATAAAGCCAGAATCCTAACTGGGCATTATCAGCTCTCCTTGGGGACAAGGCAACAACAGTAACAACAACAAGAATAAGAATGGGAATAAGAAAATAAAGGAGGGGATGATTGTTGGCAGATTAGGTGATATACCAAAAAATTAGAATAATCTCCTTGTCGTCTACTTTTGTTTGCTTCTTTCTCTTATCACATGCACTCGTCCATTCAATTCATCTGACCCAAGGGAATGTTAGTTTTTTTTGTTTTTGCTTTTGCAACAGTAAAACTGGCAGTGTGCCTTGCCTTAACTAATGATAGCCCTATCCAAAAAATTATCAACTGTAAATGCCCAACTCCTTATCTTTAACTTTGTTTTATTCTTTCTTACAATTTTTTTCATCTTATTTATTCTTGCCTTATAGAAACTGATGCAAAAGGCATTTTAAAGTGATCCCCATTATTTGCAGTTAAGCTGTGAAGAAAATCATCTACTTCATTTTTAGTCTTTCATGTGTGTGTGTGTGTGTGTGTGTGTGTGTGTTTTAACATGTTTTATATAGCTTGGAGTAAAAAAAAAAAAAAATCACAAACTTGGGAATATCTAGTTTATATTTCAATTGTTTAACAAAATAGTAAAAAATTTTTTAATGAGAATATTACTAGAACTGCAAAATTTACAACAGAATTAAGCAACCATCTATTTGTATTTTCTGCTTTATAAAAATTACAACAAAATTGTTAGTCCTTTTATTATTTAAAAAAAACATTCTATGTTTCTTTTATTCAGCTTTATTAGATGTTAAGTGTGAATTTCTTTTGAAAAAAATGATGAATAAAAATTTTCTTTTCTTTAAGTACACAGTATGATTTTATATATGTATTGGCCATGCATTGCCCTTCTTTGACATAATGAGATATTCCATTATTATGGTAAGAGCAGGTATAATAAATATCAGTTAATACTGAGCATAGCAACAGAATATTTCATTGGTAAGTAGGGAAAAACAGATTGTTAATACATTGCTAACTTATTTAGTTTCATGTTAGCTTTCTTTCGATATTTTCCTCTTTAATGTTTTGTAAAGCAAATTTCTTTCCTCATGCAACAATAGAGTTAATTGTATCAATAAAAATCCTTGACATGCAGAAAATATGACCAATGCAATTATAAAATTACTTGAAATTAGCTGTCACTTTTTTTAGAGTGAACTAGTATATAAATAATTGGTAACAGTTGATTATTCTGACTGAACAAAAAAGATCAAGAACAAGTTACGTCACTTTATGTGATTATTTTTCCACTGTATTAAGTACGGGTAGAATATAAAAATAACAAAATGTAATCAAACATGCAAATGAATAGAAACAACCACAATAACCAATTTATTAAAACATGTGTGTCTGTATTTCCGAGATGAGGTATTGTAACTATTGAGATTTTCTGGACTGTTGTCCTCATCTTTATTGTCATATTCATGACATTTTGGCCGGTGTATGTGCCAGCCTTCTTAAGGATCTATCTATATTTCAGTTAACTATTTGCCCATAGCTGGGATCCTAAAAGGGTGCTACCACCCTGGGTCAGGGTGGACCTGGGAACACCAGCAATTAAGAGGTGGTTCCATGCTCCTCAAAACCTCCTGATCAGACGCCTTGCTGCTGGATGTAGTTTATCATATTACCCAGGGCACAGATGTAGTTTGACATCTTACCCAGGACAAAAAGCATTGGTTGAGTAATGCAAAAAGTGAGTTGACCCAAAGTGTTGAGTGTTCAATATCTGGCCACAGCAGAGGTGAACAAAAACTTGAGGAGTTACAAAAGGGAGATAACTGAAACTGAGATATTCAGAAAAGGCATGGCACATGGAACTAGAACAATAAATAAAGTAAATAAAGGGATCAGTTTGAAATTTCAATGTATATCAACTGAAGAAGGCCAGAGCATACAACAGCTGAAACGTCATAAATATGAGGACAACAGTCCAAACAATGTAAATGGTTGTCCACACTATGTGATGCTTTTCTCATATCTATATTGTCAACCTGCAATATGTTGGATATAAAATCATTCCACAAAGATCAAAATATTCTTTACTTCAAAGGACAAAAAAATCAAGACTGTCCCACTGTATCAAAGACATTGCTATGACTTCTGAAAAAAGAAAATAACATCCAAGTAAGAATTAATTATTTTGATTACTCACACAGTTTTATTTATATTTTAAAACACACTTTATTATAAAACTTAAATGGAGATCTATTCAATTGTTTCTAAGAATGTAAGATATTTGGATAGTGAGGATGTACAGGGGGAGTGTGGGAGTGTAATGGTTTATAGTTTGGAAAGAGAAATTGGTGAGTCAAATTCAAATTCTTCTGTGGTTTTGTGATATTCACTTTCACACAAATAGTCTTTGGAAAAGTATAAATCCATCAATTTTCCTACAATCTATGGGTTAAATATCAGGACAAACTCGGTTCTCTAGTCTTGGTTGGCAAACAATCTAAGTGGTGACTTGATAAAAATACCCATTCTCCCAGCAGCATGGGTCACTTGTTGATTATGCTAAAATACAGAGAAACTAAAATTCTTAAACCCTGCAAGTTATGCTGGAGGTAGAGATAATGCCTGCTTACAAGTGGAATATTTCAAGATAGTTTATGCTAGAAACATGAAACATATTAGTTAACACAATGGGTATCTTGCCATTGTTTTAATAATTTTTTAAGATTTTTCCCTCGAACATAAAATAGATTTTATGTTCAAATTTTTATTATATTGATGCTGTTCATGCCAGTATTTTGGGGAGTTGGTTCAAGGCTGCATTTTAAGAGTAGACTGTATGAATGGATCAGTACACTAACCACTGCACTAGCATAAGTGTTCTCTCTTTGATATGCTTTGTAGCAGATTTAGATATCTAAGAATATATACACAGTAGTTATTTTCCACCCTACAACCCCTTTCCCCACATAAATAATGTCATAGGCCTCTCACTAGTCTATCACTATTTCCATGGGAAATATTCCGACAAGCTACATTCTCTAGTTCCTTCAGTTCAGACATTTACACCTGGGATCCACTATGCCACATCCACAGAGTTGAATCATCCTCATTCCCCTCATACTCCATTGGTTAGAAGGAAGTTCATTAGGACAGCTTCTTTCCAAGAGCTGCTACTTTATGCAACAGACTCCTAAGAGAATCTTTCATCATCATCCTTCGACCTCCCTGTAGTTGGTCAGAATTCCATTAACAATCCATTTTCACACAGCACAGTCCTGCATTGCCGTCCCCAATGTACAACTCTGAGTCCTGAGCCATGGTGTCTGGGGAAAGTCAACTTTTGTGAGAAGACACCTCCAGAAGGATGCCATAGGAGTAAGGAGGAGACAAGCTCCCCATCTGCTCTCATGATAGTTCTTTCAGTAGCTGATACAAAATGTGGGATGCCAACCCTAAATCTGGATTTGTCTCCTGTTATTCTTGAAGCCTTTCTCATGATTGGCCATAAGGCAGTGGAAGTTTAAAATCAGAGCTTCCCTTCTCTTGGATGCTTACCAAAACACTACAATCTTAAACACTTCAAGTTTACAGTTAACAATTACCTATTCTATATATCCTCATAATATGTATTTACTTGTTCCTTCTACATCCATACACTAACCTCATTTCATATTTTTCTACCTTGAGTGACTCTTGGGCCTTGTATTGGGTGAAAATTTTGTAAAAGTATTGTCAAATCACTTGTGAAAAAATGGCTGATAGGATTGATGAGTGTGTATATATATATATATATATATATATATATATATCTGATTGAATAAATTACAAACATTATGTCTGTTTTTTTTATCATAATCCTTTCATATTTTATGAATATTTTTGCAAACTTTCTTGCCTTATTTAATTGTAATATGCAGAAAAATATTTGTGAATATGAAAAGATTATGATCAAAATAAGCAGACATAATGTTTGTAATTTATTCAATCAGACATGCCTAAAGGAGAATTTGCTGCCTAAATACACACACACACTATATATATATATATATATATATATATATATATATATATATATATATATATATTAGACAGCATATCTTCATTCAAACAGGTTTCAGCTCCCTTATATTGAAATGCTTTTTTTGTAAAAGATTCCACTACAATGGATAAATTTTAGAATTCTAAAATAACTATCATTACCGTATTACTGGATATCATTTCTAAATTAGACTATGCAAGCAGGGATGACAGGAGCCCAGCCATTGTCTTAAAGAAATGTGCTCCTGAGCTGACTCCAGTCCTCTCCAAACTCTACAACAATTGCCTCACTGGTCCTGCTTTCCAGCTTGTTGGAAGTCCTATTCTGTAGTTCCTGTTTTTAAGAATTCTGGTGAACTTTATGACCCTTCTAACTATTGCCCTATTAGTCTCCTACCACTTTTCGGCAAAGTATTCAAGGCTTTAATCAATGCTGAAATGGTTATGCATCTTACCTCTCATGGCCTAATATCTGACAAACAATATGGATTCCGTTTTGCCAGGTCTACCACGGATGTGCTAACAGCTTTCACTGAATATGTACATCAAGCACTTGATAATAACGGCAAAGCTCAAGCTGTGGCTCTAGATATCTCGAAGGTGTTTGACAGGGCTTGACACTCTGGTCTTCTACATAAGGCCCATTGCTACAGTATTATTGGAAGATAGGAATGATTGCATTAAATCAAACAATCAAATTGTGAAATGAACATTGTTTTGAACAGGCTCACTTCCAGATCTTTTCACACAATGATGTCTCTCAAGGTTCTATGTTGGATCCTATGCTGTTTCTGATCTTCATTTTCCTGATGTCTTCAATTCCCAAGTTGGCATTTATGCTGATGAAACTACCATTTACTCATGTCTGAATAGCAAATCCATTTAGAGCTGACAAAGTTAGCCTGACTGCTTCTCTTGAAAAGAACATCCAATCTGCGGTTTACTTGGACAGGAAATGGCATATACATTTTAATGCCTCCAAAATCAAATTGCTTTCATTTAACCATCGTAGAGAACCTTTCCCCTCTTGTCATCAGCATGGCTAATGCTAGAATCATGGAGAGCAACACACTGTGGATTCTTGGTCTCACGTTTTCAACTGACTTGAAGTGGAATGCCTACATTGAATCTATATCTGCATGTATTGCAAGCAAATTTGGGTCACTGAGTTGTACAATTAGGTTTTTCTCATCAGAGTCCATTTTGCATATTTACAAATCTGCCATTCATCCGGGCATTTAATACTGTTGCCATATCTGGTCTGGTGTTCCTGCTACTCATCTCGAGGTTCTTGACAAAATCCAAAGTAGGATCTGAAATGTGATCGATCCCGACTTGGCAAGTCTCTTTCTCACCAATGTGATGTGGCTTCCCTCTGTCTTTTCTACAAATATTTTCATGGCAATTGCTCTGATGAGCTTTTTCCCCTAGTGGCCTAGTTTATGGGAGTTTAAGTGTGCTACTAGATTGGCATCTAGGCCCCACCCTTTTATTGTCGAATTAGTTAAATGCAACTTCCACTTCTACTCCAACAGTTTCTTTTCTCACACTTCCTGCCTGTGGAACTCCCTTCCATTTCCTTACTTCCCTGATAACTACAGTCTTCAAAAATTTAAATGCAATTTAAAAAAAAAAAAACTACAGCACCTTCCTTGATGAATTTCATCCTGACATCAAGAAACTGATTCAACAACTGGAAAGGATCTGTATAAAAATAAGTAGACACAATATGTCTATATTATTCAATGAAACATGTTTGAATGAAGATATGCTGAACTTCATTGGACTAATTTTGCTATGTTGAAATCCTGAAGAACAAAATGCATCGACATCTCCAGTTGCCTTGATCTATCCAGTTCCCTTCTCCACATCCTTTCATTTTTTCATTCCTATCTGCTCTCGCTCCAAATCTTCTGTAACCCCCTTGCCTTGATCGACTCACTGTCTTTCTCTTTCTCCACATCCTCTCCTTTACCACTCCTATCTGCTCTTCCTCCAACCCTTCTTTAACCCCTTGTGTGATAGTGGCCTCCAGCCTTGCTTGGGGTGATACGCTTAAAAAAAAGTAAAATTTTTCCACTTTGTCATATATATATATATATATATATATATATATATATATATATATATATATATATACACACACAGACACAATAAGGTTAAAACTTATATACATATTTTATAATCAATAGATTTAGCTAGATAAAGATTTTTCATTGTTATCTAAACATTCAACCTAGAAGTTAGTCTTTAAACTGTTTTCAGCACTTAATGAATGATATGCAAAGTCAAATTCACAGGAGCACCTATGAACTTATTTTATAGTCTTACATTATTTCATAGAATAAGCTTTCATTTTTCTTTTGTTATATTAAAATGAAATCAAAATTGGTTCTGGCAAAGTAGGATGACATCACAGATGAATTGACATCATGGAAAAGCAGATGATGGTTTGAAAGCAACATTGACACAATCAAGATGGAAAGAAATATTTCTATTGCATGATCTTTCTATATTTGAGCATTTTTAAGACATTTCCTAGTTTTTCTCATTGAAAAAACAAAACAAAACAAAAACAATTGTTTGCTTAATTATTACAGTTAAAGTTCACCATACTTTAAAAACACCTCTTCACTGATCAGAATGCATTTTGTCAATTGTGACATTTCAGTTATTTAAATCTTGAAAATTTATTTTTGCAACAAAACATTGTATTTAAATTGTTTTATTTTAAGAACTGACTTGAAACTGCATGAATGATTATGTGCACAAAGGCTATCAAAACTGATTGTTGATAACATCAAATCCATCAAATGAAATTACAAATCAGTTCCTTGTTTTCAAGAATTATACGTATGTTCTGCCATATATAAGGGCATTTGTACAAACATACATACACACCTATATATATATATATATATATATATATATATATATATATATATAATATTAATCAAACAAGAAATCTAGAAGAAAAATCAGAGAAGCAATGAACTGAAAATAATAGATATGAAAGATTTATGGTAAGGAGAAAGAAAGGGAATGGACAAATGAGAGAGCTAAAAGGAGGAAGAAGGAGAAAGATAAAAAGTGAGAATGAAAGAAAGGAAATAAGACAGAAAAATGAAGGAGATGTTAAGGGGAGTAATTAAAAGCAGGGGAATTTGGAGAAAAGAAAAATGTGGAGAATAATTGAAAAGAAAAAGAACAAAAACACAGAAGGAAAAAAAAAGGAAAAATTAATGAAAACTGGGAAATCAAGAAAAAAAAAAGATTAAACCAAAGGATTTTAATACAACCTGTTCCATAATAATTGTTACATTTGTAGGCACATTTCATACACAAAATGTTGCAACTATTACGGGACAGTAACAATTTTTAAATCAATAAATAAGACAAACAATATCATTTAACTGAAAATATGAATAAAACAAAAAAAGAAAGTAAAGGTTTCTTAGTATTTATCTTCTGTCCAACCTTTTTACCTTCCATAAGGTCTGGGAGGGGGAGGGCACAGTTGGTTTAAATTGTTAATTTTGTCTGACCCATTAATCCCAGCCCATCAACACAATGTCCTTCCCAAACAGCTGTCAACTATTGAGAGATTTTAAAAGTCACTAAATAGACTACCAAATGGTTAAATTCAACCAAAGAAACATTTATTTTTTCTTTGGACCAAGACCTCTCCACCACTCATACCATTCCTACTGAAAGAACCATATGATATAATATATATATATGTATATCCAATGTTTAAAGTAAGGTGTGGGCATGAATGTAAAATTCATATTCCCTATGCTGTGTACAGGAATGTGTAACTGACAAAA
This sequence comes from Acanthosepion esculentum, assembly GCA_964036315.1. Classification (NCBI taxonomy): domain Eukaryota; kingdom Metazoa; phylum Mollusca; class Cephalopoda; order Sepiida; family Sepiidae; genus Acanthosepion; species Acanthosepion esculentum. The sequence goes on along the minus strand of OZ038489.1, from coordinate 117,976,993 downwards.
TGAACATGTTGTCTCAGCAAATGAAAGAGCAAAAAATACTTTGGTTGCTAAACACTCCAGTCATTTAATGTTGATAGCCTTAAATAAAAATACACATCAAAGTATTATTCCATTCCACATTATGACACAAGAAAATGTGAACAATACTATACAAGATTAGTTGCAATAATACAAACTGTGAGTCCTATAAAAGTACATCCGTAAGTTTGCAATCTCATACAAAATAAATATTATTTCTTCAATACTATTTCCTGTCTTGTCAATGTACTTAACCTAACATTTGTCTATAGATAACATGGATTACAGAATGAAAATGTTAGATCAAAATTCAAGTGAAAAAAAATAATCACCTTAAGCTGCATATGATCCATTTGAAAGCATAAAAATAATTTACCACTGACTATTTTTATGCTTGCATGCATATGCCATTGTATTTATACCCTGTCTTTGATTAATCACCAAAATTAAGTGGCATCAAATCCAATCAGTATTTAAATGTGTGACAACTTGGAAACATCAGATACTGTAAGCAAACTCTTACATTCTGAAATGTTTTGGCTTTAAATAAACCACAGAGGGTTGATAAGACATAAAAAAACAAATCTATCAACCAAACAACTGTGTTTATACACTGATTTTCCATTTGAGTTTGTGCATGTGTGCTCAAGTATTTACAAAGAAAAATGTTCCAATAAAATTTGTATCAAAACATTTTGAAGAAATTAAGAATAAAAGATAAAGTGAAAATCATGCTTAGATGTAATCAAAATTAGACAGAAAAAAAAATTAAATATGGATATTTCAATGTATTAGTTTCATCTTCTTCAGCATAAATATATAATCTTCACCTGAATAAAATGCAAATAAAACAATTTTTTGGTGTTTGGTTTCTTACATAAATAATTTTGATTTCTGGGATGAGAAATTTACATTATTTACATTCAGATTAAAGTCCTCATCTTTGTTGTTATTATCATAACATTTTGGACAATATGTTCTCCTGCCTCCATTCAAGTGTTTGTTGATCTGGGTAACCTTCGTGGAATTTTGAACTGAACCCTTTATTTATTCTAGATAGGGGTAGATTGTTCTTCTGACCATATTCTGTCAAGTTCTTATTTAGCACTGCTCAGTTATTGTGGTTCCATTTTCCACTTAATTAAAGTCTGCACCCAGGGATTGAACTTACAATTACTATGTCACAAAATTCATGAAAAAAGGCTTTAATCCATCAGACTGGATTTTATATTCACTTTCACACAAGTGCCTTTGGAAAAGACACAAATTCAATTCTTTTCTCCCCTTCTTGGATATACAGGGAAAATTGGGCTCTTTAGCTGAGGGTGACAGCCAGTTTAGAATGACAACTTCAATTCAAACCATAGAGAAAGAAACAGGAAACCACTCCACTATCTTCCCAAAGAAGTCATGGCAATTCACAGATAATAAAAATGGAATGTGTGGAGAGCTATGATCAACTATGACCTGAAAGCACATGCAGTTAAAAAAAAAAAAACAACACATCAGTTAGCATGCAATCTGTTTGAATTAAAAAAAATGCTTTTTCCTTTTCTTCAAACAGGGTCATAACCAGAATGTTTGGAGTGGAAGGTGCCCTAGCCATTAAGTTGGAAGGGCTGTCTGAAAGTAAGTTTTGGCTCAATATCTTTTTCACAGAGAGGAGAGAGAAAACCATTTTTGGGGGAATGGGAACAGTACCTTGGTGAGGGGCTTATTTTTAGATATATATGTAATATGTATGTGCATTAGGGGATCACCTGTAAATGCTTTAATGTAAAAATAAAGATTAGTAAAAAATACCTCACTGACCAGACCTTAGAAATTTTGACAGCAAATGATTTTTGTTTATAGTTTTCAATGATTGCTTACATGAGACAATAATTAAATTTATATATATCTGGACTAAACATGTTGACAAGAAGAAGAAGAAGAAGAATTCTACTGACATAACACAACATTGTTGATATTGTTGCTTATAAAAACTAGTTTAAGATTTACAAGTTAAATAGGATAACACAGTACCCCATGACACATGAACCTTGTGGCAAACTGCTCAATACTCTGCCATATGGCATATAATGTTCAGATGGAAGAGAAATCAATATAAAGATTATTGTCCAGGAAAAACAAAGCCGAAACATTCAAAGTGCAATATGTCCCAACTGAAAATGCAGACCAATAATCCATTGTCTTTGCTGGAGTCATTGTTCTTTATAGATTTTGCCTCTCATTTGAAATGCACGTTTGCAGACAACTTTAGAGTTTCTCGGAGACATAATGGATCCCAGTCCTTCCAGCTCAGTCCTTGGGTATAAACAGTTCTTTTACATTTTAAAAAAAAGAAAGAATCATCAACATCATCACAGAAATGACAAAAACAGGTCATACTTAGTCGTAGGCTGTGCTTCAGCCTTGTAGCAAGAAACTGTTATCACAATAACAAATGTATTTGGCATTTTTAGTGACAGGTGAATTCACCAGATGTAATGGCTGCTCAATAATATGCAAACAGATTATGATATCGTAAATAAGCTATTTTTAGATATATGTAAGTATAACCTAGACTCACAGACCATTACTATATCTACCAGTGAGTTCAGTGTTGTAAGTGGAAGGGTTTGTGAAGGTTGCCAACAGTCAATACCAACAGTTGCCAACACACCCAGCAGTAAGAACACTCACAAGTGGCCACAAGTAGCTACCGCTTGGCACTGAAATTTTTATTTTTATTTTTTTTAATATTTCACTCCAATAAAGGCAATAAAGCCACAAAGACAGAAGGTGCTACTGGGTGTGAAAGAATAAGTAAAAGTAAAACATTATTAAGGAGCAAGAACAATAAAAGAAGAGAAATCAAGAAGACAGTAGATAATGATTGACACTGCATTTAAATGTTTGGAGATCAAAGTTGGTTGAAAAGCAAGAATTGCATGGGCAAGAAAAGAAACACTTAGCAAAGAACTTATGGTTACATTGAGCCACTTCAACAGTAAAATGATGAAACCGTGTTGCCAATCTAGTCCTGTGCTTAGATTCTTAAAGTCTAGGTGCCATAGAGCAAAATCAATCGGAAAAATTACCATGAAAGTATTTATAGAAAAGGCGGAGGGAAGCAACATTACAGCAGTGGAAGAGTGACTGGAGTCATGATGCCGGGTCAGGACAAATAACATTGTGTTTTATCAAGGATCTCTAAATATATATTAGGAGCATGAGGCCATATTTGGCAGCAATGTTCAAAACATGGTTCAATGATAGACTTATAAATATGTAAGGTAGATTCTGGAGAGAAAAAAATTGTCTAATATGACACAGTGAACCAAAGAAGACAACCTAGCAATTGATTCAATATAGTCTTCCACCTTATGTCCGCCAAGAACATTAAATGTAGCACCTAAGACACCCACAATTGGTCATATCAAAATTTGCATGTTCTGCCAATTTTTATATAAATGAGCTAGAAACACTGCTGAGGTTTCTTATTTTCAGCAGAGAATGCTCACGATCCATGGCTGTTTTGTTCAATGAGGAAAGAATCTACTTTCACAGTTTAAAATCTGTCCCATACTTGTGACATTGTACCAGACAAGACTCATTAAATATTAATAGTAATCATCATAAATCTGGTAATTTTTAATTGTCTTTCTTTTTATAAAATAATAAGTAAATAAATGAAATAAATTTTAATATTGTACTAATTTAATGAATCATTCTACATTTATACGGTCTTAAAAAAAGGAAAAAAATAGTATTAGCTTATCTATTATTTTATGTTAAATTTCATTGGCAAGGATTTGTTTTCAGAGAAAAGAATATGAGATAAGAAACAGGATAATTCTTTTCTGATAAAGAATTAAACAATAATGTATCTTCCCTGTGACTTTCCAATAAATACTCTGATGAAGTTTCCTCTATGGTACCTAGATTTTATGAATTTAAGCACAGTACTAGATTGGCAGTAAGGTCTCACCATTTTATGCTTAAAGTGGCTAGATGTAACCATAAGTTCTATGCAAACACTTTCTTCTCTCGCAATTCTCGCTTGTGGGACTCTCTTCTGGCTTCTTACTTTCCAGTCAATTTTTATCTTCAAAAATTGCAATGTAATGTCAATCCTTATTTTCTGTATTCTTAACTCCTGTTCTTTCATTGTTCACTCTCCTTAATAATGTTTTCTTCTCATATTCATAGGCAATGATTAAAAAAATATGTAAACAACAGCAAACAACAACTTATGTATAACAAAAGTCCCAAATGAAGGCATATGACAGAGTTTTGCCCACTTGCCTTTTCCACAAGCTTAACAGATTTGGTGTTTCTGTGTGAATATTTGACTTAATTCAATTATTCAAAAAAGATTGTGTAATGAAAGTTGTATTGAACGGACAGACTTCTAGTTCATTTAACATTAATTCGGATGTGGGTCCTCAGTGCTCTATCTTTGGACCTATATTGTTTCTGTTGTCCAACAATGACATTTCTGATATCAGCAGTTCCCAATTAGGCATCTATGGAGATGACAGAACTATTTACTCCTGTCTTTAGTAGCAAGTTCAACAGGTTCAACAAAGTAAAACAAGCAACTACTCTCAAAAATAACCTCCAATCAATGGTTAACTGGAGCAAAGAATTCTTTCATTTAATCACCTTTTCTGCATGCCATCAACATGGCTGATGCTAACCTCTGGGAGAAAAAAATCTTTGCACCTTCTTGGACTTATGTTTTCCACTGACATTTAGTGGCAGGATTATATTAAATCAATTTCTAGGTCTGCTAAGAAAGTTGGTTCACTGTGTTGTGCCAAACAATCTTTCTCGCCAGAATTCATCTTGCACATTTATAAGTCTACCATTCATTCATGCATTGAATAGTGCTCCTGCTATATATCTTGAGATGGGTCTGTAATCTAATCGATCCTGACCTGGCATCTCAACTTCAATCACTTTCCTACTGCTGTGACATGACTTCCCACTTTCTTTTCTACAAATATTTTCATGGCAATTTTTTTTTTATGAGCTTTCCTCCTTGGTGTGTGAACTGCATAAATGTGCTACTAGATTGACAGCTAGGTCTCACTGTTGAACTACCTAGATGCAACAATTTCTTCTATTCTAATAGTTTTCTTGCACTTTTCCTTCGTGAAACTCACTTCCGTTTTCTTGCTTCCTTGCCACCTACAATCTTCAAAAATTTAAATGTAATGTCAATTGCCATCTTCTGTCTTCCTGAAATCTATTCTTTTATTGTCCTTTCCCTTATTAAAATCTCATTCTATTTCACTCCAGGTAACCCATGCTCCATTGTGGCATTATTGTGGCTTGAGGTGGAATGAAAAAAAATAGCTGTTTCCATACAAGAGGCATTCACTGAGTGAACAGTAAGTGTTACTATTTGATGGAATTTATAAGATATTGTTCTTAAAATAGTTTTTCAGGAAATTAGACTTCTCAAGTCTACTGTTATCACTCTTTCTAATATTGACAGGGTTACCTTCCAACCTTGATAGTGTGGAACTTAATAACTTGATTTTTATCATTTTTTTTTCTTCTAATTACATGTGCCACCCATTTTTATTGTTGTTACTGTTGGATATGTTGAAATAATTTTTTGTAATTTTGTAAAGCTCTTTGTGATCTTGTAGCACTTGAGGGTCTAATGAAGGATTGTTTCCTTTAAAGCAACATGGGCCCTGAAGTGCAATAGTTGGCCTGGGAACTATTTTAAATTGGCCCCGGAGACACTAGGAGCAGTATAGTTATTAGACAGTTTTTTTTATGTTTTCTACTACATTTTGCTTTTGTAAATAAAATTTATTTCCTATGTGGGCCTGAAATGTTTTTTGACACCAAAAAAGTCCCACAAGAAAAAAAAGGTTGAGAAACACTAATCTAATTAAATTCATTTCCTTGAAGCCATTTTTATCTATTTTAATAGAGGTGAAAAGGGCTTCTTGTGGTGATTTTTTTAGGTATAGCACAAGGCCAAAAATATGGGGCACCTAGTGATGATTGAACTCATTACTCAGTCATAATTGTACTAACGAGACAAACTTGCTAACTATTACATCACATCAAGGTGCTGCACCCCCCCAAAAAAAGGGGGTGTTTGTTTATGTGTGTCTATTTAAAGTGTTCCTCATGATTCACATATCCAAGTAACCTGAAAGATTCAAGTCTTTTCATGGTGGGAAAGAACAATTCCTGTTCAATAAACAAATATAAAACACAGTCATTCAATAAACACAATTGCCAATCACTAAATACAAGATCATTAGACTTCCAGTCAGATTTTGTTTGAGCTCAAACTATTTATTAGAAACTGAAAGACAATTTTCTAATTTGTTAGGAAATAAATCAAACTCTAAATGTCTAATTTAAAAACATATAAGTCACTGTTTGACAAAACAAGTTAAATAATTAAAGCTCTACAAATATTTGATTCCCTAAAAAGGATCTGAACTCAGTTTGAAAATGTACTGAACAATTTCAATTTTGCCAGTCAATTGGAGAAATCCACTTTCTCATCCATCAGGATGACTTCTAGTCAATCATTCCATCTCTGCTAAACCCCAAAAGACAATAAAGTATAGGTGAAGTATTTATTTTGATAAATTGATGCCACTGGCATATAAGAGTGGAAAATAAAAATGTAATCTTTCAAATTTTTAAAGACTCCTTAAAAACAAAGAAAAAAATGTTAACAAATGTTCGTCAGTTTTAAGAGATATCTTTTGACTGCAAGGTTTGATTAATGATTTTTAAATTTTCACATATTTACAACAATTTTATTTTTATTCTTTCATTTTATCAGTTTTAAAACGTTTTTCATGGTAATTTTATGACAAATTTTACAAGTAGAGAATTACCTGCAACGTTATAAACAGTGAAAGGTTTTTATCTACATTGTAAGCCATAAAAAGAGATTATTGTAAACTAATTTAAAAATAACCATAAAATTCATCCAAGATTTGTAAAATGTGAAGATAAAATGAGCAAAATTTAAGTGCAGTCTTTAGATGCAGTCTTTAGAAAAAGAAAGAATATTCCAAAGTTGCTAAAGAGCAAAGCCTACAGTACACAAAAATATAGAGGGCCCTAAAATATTAAAATCTGAGGTACTATTTGCAGTGGACAAGATGAACAGGAACAAAACAATAGGACCAGGTGAGATTATAAAACAGATTCTAGCAGCCTTGGAGCTTGGTGAAAACCATCGTTCTTTGAACATTGTGGACTGGTGCTACAGAATCACAAACAAAGAACTGTACCAAATAACAGAAACCACATCACTTGAGGACTATTAACAGCTGTAACAACTAAAATAATCAAACAGCAAATAGTAAGATAATCAAGATGTTGACATTCCACACTACTTTAAATAAAAAGTTAGGAAAGAAGCCCTCCCTCATCAATACTGAAAAGAGTGATAACAGCTACTGGACTTGAGAAACCTATTTTCCTGAAAAATTGTTTTAAAAGGAAGATTTTATAAATTTCAAGCAGCAGTACTAGCTGCTTGGTCAGTGAATGCCAAATGTTTCCTTGTAGAGAAACAGCTGATATTGCCATTAGATTTTGGGATCAAACAGATTATATATCTCAATACACCACATTTGAAAAAAAAAATGTCTGTACTCTCTCATGTCGTGAGTTTTATACCCAGCTGATCTTGCAAACAAATTTTGTATACGATCACCCATTCTTGCAAATTTTCCTCGCTCCACAACTGTGTTTTCTTTCCTACAAATATAAGGATAAGTTTTCTCAGTGGATTTATTCAACCTTTACAGCAAGGCAATCTGATGATAACAGGGAGTCCTATAAGGAGTCCCAGTGGGCACAATCATAACATAATGTTACAGAATGCAGAGGCTTGGCCAGGATGGTCAGCAATTGATCAGGATACCTTGTGGGTGCAGTATTCTGACAGTGATGGATTGTCTTTGACTAAGTTTTTAAATATAGGACCAAAACAATGCAAAGTTGGGGTTGCAAAAATTTTAAAGTGTTGATATGCTTCCCAGGCCCAAATTCAATTAACAGGCTAAGAACCACATGTGGATGAGTGCTAAGCCAGTGAACAAGCATTCAACCCCTTGAAGTTCTCTCTCTCTCCTGCTGCTGAAATAAAATGAATAAGAAAAAGAAACAATCTTTTGTTGATACCATCTATAAAGTTGTGTTAGGGTCCGAGGAACATAAGCCAGTGATGACATAGAATGCAACTATAAGATATGCAAATGGTACCTTGTTGATGGCAAATACAATGTCAGGGTCAAACAAACACAGACATTAAACTATTTGAGAAGACATATTGTAATAGTGAAAGATGCCTTTTAAAAACTAGCAAAGTAATAATAAAAAGGAAAATTTTGTTAGAAACTAAGAAGAGTGTTGAACTACTTTGTAATATTGAAGATAAATGGGGGTATAAGAAAACATCAAATAGCATACCTAATATTCATGCGTCAATGGATAGCAGAAGAAGAACTGGTAAGGTGACAATATAGAGGCATGGAACAATTTCAATCCATATAATTTATGGGAAATATATATATGATGCTAACTTATACTTTAGAAAATATGAACCCTTTCATCTAGTTTTTGTTATCTCACTTTCATACATGTTGTCCTGATCTCATCTAAGTTTCACTAATTCCCAACTTGTTTCCCTGATATAAGTGTAAGTCCTCCCATGAATGCTAGTTGAGGTGTTGGCTATCCAGATTTTTGTTTTTATCTGAGTGTTGGGATTCCAAACATTTATCAGCACCCCATCTTTTGAATGAAACATAAAAAAGGTTATTCTCTGAAGGTAAAATAGAAGCAGAAAGTCAGTTGAAATAACATTTATATATTCTTTTTAGAAATATACAAGAACAACAAAATGTTCAATTTTCCTTGCTGTGAAGTTTGTTTTATCAAGTAACGAAGTGTTCTTAGTGCAGTGTAAGATGTCAGCCTAACATGTTTGTGAGTTTGTAGACAAATCTTTAGTTGGTAGCTGCTGGATCATCCCTTCTTTTGTGTACATGTGTGTGTGTGTGTGTGTACACCTGTAAACTAATCTCGCTTCTGAAATTGTTATTAAACCTGAGAAGCAGTAGGCTTCTATTTTCATATCCATAAAAATCTAATTTCACATTTTTTAAACTTTTTGAATACAAGATTTTCATTAATTAGAAAATAATAGTTTGCAAACTTCCAGGAGTGGTGAATGGAGTTATTATTGTTATTTTGTAAATGGTCCAAAGATAACATGTGGTAGGTCTGCAACTACATCCACAAGTATTTTAGCAGTATTTGCCCTTTTAATTATTGTTTATCAAATTTTCTGATGGGATTTTTTTTAGTTGAAAAATATATATAGAATTTTATTCCTACAAAGCCACATTCATTAAAATGATTGCAATAAATTTGTTATTTTACAGGAGAAGCAAGGCTAAACAAGGCATTGTCTCCATTATTATTGGCCAAACAATGATCAGAATTATTGAAGAACCTATTCAATTACCAATAACAATTAAATTCAATAACTAGAGAGAGAGAGAAAAATACATTCATATGCAGGAATTTGATACAAAGTAATAAATTATTTCCATATTTTGTTTAAAATAAACTAAGGTAAGAATCCTTTTTTAATTGCTTTCCTTTCACTCACTTAAATACAAAATTTTCCCTATAATTAAATAGGCGAAAATATTATCAATCCCAGACTTTTCTGAATTTAAGGCTTGTCAAAAATGAAATCAAATCACATTAAATTATAAGAAAAAAAAACAAAAAATGATTTGGAAAAAATTAATGTTTTCCTCACAAAAACGAATGAAGTGATTTTTAACCCTTTAGCATTCAATCTGCCCAAACCCACCCCGTAAATATCAGCTCTCAATGTTCAACACACCATGACACACCCTGTTATGAATTGAAAAGCAATTCAAAACAGCAGGAAGAGGAGACGGCAATAAGCTTAAGAAAGTCTTTATTCAACAAAAGAAACTGAGCCAAACAACACTATCAGTGTCTCTCTACATAATTCCCCTACCCAAAATACAGCAGAATTTATAAAAGAAAATTTACATACAAAACACCAAATTTACATACAAAACACCAAAGAGTTCATTTCATAAGAAGAATATTTTACTCACTTAACAAAATCTTTATACTTTGTTGGTGCCTTTCATGTTCTTGAACATTACCACCTTCAGGACAAGCCTGAGATTGATTAGAAGCTGGTCTCACATCATAACAGACTGACCTTGAATTATCATGCCATGGCATCGTGACCACCTAGGTCCTCAGAAGCATGTTGGATATTTGGAACCCTTATTCTCCCATTCAATTCAGTGGATAGACAAGGTGCCAGGTTTTGAAGAGATACTGTGGTCTCCCAGCCATCAAGGTATCTAATATTTGCATATGCAGGATTTTGTCAAGCAATTCCACACTATTAACAAAATTATCATTTTTACTTGACCAGACAACGATCCTCAGGAGTACTTGTCCGGGTACAATCCATGATGGTAAAGACGAGCCAACTGAGGAGTGCCAGGGGAAAAATGAAAACCCTTTCATGTGATGTTGCATTGGTAGATGTTGAAAGTAGGAAATGAAGTGGATGGACAGCAACATCAGAGGCACATCGCATTCTACCAAAAAAGGAGGACTTCTTCACTAGAACTAAACATTGCAGAACACAATTCCTCTTTGATCCCATGAAAAGTCCCCAAAGCTTCTTTACTTATTGGAAAACATGTACTATTGATCAAAGGATGGATTTTATAGAAAATGAAAGAATCCATTTGGAATAGTATGTAAACATATCCAATGTCTGCCTCAGCAAGACAGTATCTAATTAGGTTGACAACATCTGGAGTGGGTGCAGGTGGTTGGGATCTGGCCAAATAGTATAATGGCTTACATCATAGCAGAGTATTTTAATAGACTTGGAAGATATTACAGATTTTGATTCATTTAATGTAAGACCCCATTTTGGTGCCACTTTTGGAATCTGACAATTCTGATCATGCTGTTTTTGATCATAACCAACAATGATGATGTCTGCATAAGGATATGTATCTATAAGGTTTCCAACAAATTCGTCCATTGTTGTTTGAAACATAGAGACCCCATTGGTTACACCAAAGGGCAACCTACAAAACTGATATAGCTTCCCATTGGCCTGAAAGGCAGTAAACTTTTTATCTGCCTCAATTATTGGGATCTGATGATAGGCACTCTTTAGGTCAAAAGTCAAAAATACATCCGAGGCATAGAGTAGGCATCCAACTGTGTAGATAGATTAACTGTTTGGGAATAATCTACACAGAACCGTTTATTGTGCTTATTGACAAGGTCTTTTACAACAACCAACTGGACTCTCCATGGTGAGTATTAGGGTTCACTGATGTTATCTAAGAGTAACTGGGAAATTTTCTTCTCAATGAATGTCTGATCATCTCTACTAAAATGCCAGACTTTGGTAGCAACAGGACAGACATTCACAGGTATAGTGGTAAAGAATGAAGGTACTTTTACCTTAGCTGCAGCAAGAACATGGTGTGCATTTCTTTGATTAACTCTTAAGTCATCTTTGTTCCCACCATAAGTAAAGATTATGTTTTTGTGTAGCTTTTGAAACTCATATCCGAGAATTACCTCCACACATGAATTTTACTTTTCTATATTTCCTGCCGCCTACTTCAGTATTGGTAATGCAAACACTGGTATAGTTGGCTTCCATGGTTTTAAGAGCCATAGACACATTTTTTTCCTACAGGTTCAGGTTTAATACATTGAATGTGTCTTTACTAATAATGTTTCCTAACTGCAAGAATCTAAAAGGAGCAATAAACTGTCTGCCTTTTATGGTGATCATTGTAGTTACATGAGAGAGATTTGGTGGATAGATATTCGGGATTACACACAAACCTGGGACCAACAAAGTGCTTGTAGAGAAGTTGTGAATTTCTTTGAGTGAGCTCAAGTGCATGTGCTTGATTGAAGGCCAGTGATAGACCCATTGTTGAATATTCCAACAACCACTGCCAAATATAATTGGATGAAATTCCACTTATAAAGGCATCACTGAATTGCTCTTCTTTGTATTGTTCAGCTATGAATTTTTTATAGTTGTAATCTTTGCTAAGATTTTGGAATTCCTGACTAAAATTCTCAAGGGATTCCTCTGGCTTCTGGTCAGAAGCTGATACCTAGCAGAGATCTCATTAGGTATCTTGATATATGGTTGATCTAATGTTTAGACAACTTCCTCATGATTTATACAATCTAAAATGTACTCATATACCCCCCGGATGAGATTGAAATTTGTCTGGTACTTCCTCCTGAATTTACAGAATAAAATTTGCAAACATTTTTTTCTCAATATCTGTCTATATTTCTGATATGAAGTCTTATGTACATTATTTACATTATTCAGACTATTGTCCTTATCTTTGTCGCCATATTTATTACAACACTCTGGCCTTCTTCAGGTGGTTGGAATGTTGAACTGAACCCTTTATTTCGCTCAATGGGGAAATAATACAATATGGGAACCAGTAATAAGGAATGCCAGAGAAAAGCGATAATAACAACAAAGTTGCAATATGAGCTCTGGTAAAAACATGAAATGATAACAGCAAAAAAATTGCAATAGAAGCACTGGTAAAAATGGTTGCTGAAGACATTAGGTTTAAATACCCAGAAATTCATACACAGATATCCTCAAGGACATATGGCACAGTGGATAAAGGTGTTGGTTAGATCCAGTGACAGGACCCAAAGAGTTCAATGCCCGGTTAAGGCAGTGGAGAACTTCCAGAGGGAAAATTAACAGGAGATAACTGATAACTGACATCCATTAAAACATGGCACGTGGAACTAGAATAGTCTACCCCAGTAAGCGAAATAAAGGGTTCAGTTCGACATTCCAACCACCTGAAGAAGGCTGGAGTGTACAACGGCCAAAATGTTGTAATAAATATGGCGACAAAGATGAGGAGAATAGACCGAATAATGTATTTTTTCTTCTCAATGTTTCCAGTCTTTAGAAGCATTAGTGATTTGAGTATTTGGGACATTTTTTCCTCCTCTTTTGTTGAATAAATTATTATGAATTTAAAAGTAATTCAAAACAGCAGGAAGATGAGACTGTGATAACCTTAAGAAAGGCTTTATTCAACAAAAGAATCTGAGCCAAACGATGTTATCATTGTCTCTGCACATAATCCCCCTCCCAGTTTCAGTTTCTCTGCTAAAATATATGACAACATCATCACAAATAATGCAGGAAGTCAAATAGTGAAACTTTGACTAAAAACAATGAGACTTTGAGAGCCAATATTTACCGGGCAAGTTTGAGTATGTTGAATGCTAAAAGGTTAAAGGAATAGACAAGTAGATATTACTCACATCAAAAATCTTGCTCCTTCAAGTGAGCTTTTACAAGAATAGATTGGTATTATTTTCTCTATTTGGAACTTTTAGCAACTAAAACATTTGTAGGAAAAGGATACCAACTACTTGGATCAAAATCTCTAATGGAAGATTTTAGGCTTAATGACACTGAGAAGTGTTTATCAAAGTCTCAAATGTGTTTGGGTTGGGGTGAATTGAAATTTTGTCCAATCAAAATTTTATTTATTTTTTGAAAGACAAAACTCAATGCTCTTAACGTTTGAGGATAAAAGTCTATTTCTTTCTTAGAATGTATCTTTCCACCCTTTTCTTTTTTTTACAAAAGCAACATTATTGCTGGTTGATCAAAATTTTGTAGAGATGATTTCTGCTGAATATCGTTTGTTTTAGAAACTATTGTCCATTCTCTTCTAACAATAGACTGTCTTTCAATTTCAGTATAATGCTTTATGCTTGCTTTCTTTACAAAAAACGGTAAAAATCATACCCCAAAAACGGTTTTGATGGTATTATATTTTCAGTAATAAAAAACATAATTTTCTCAGTATGCTCTCAAGAAAGACTAATTTTATTGATTCCAATCTATGCTTAAATGACTGCGATACACTTGTCCCTCCCCAATTTATAGACAGAAGCATACAAATGCATGCTAGGATTTTTTTCTTAGCCAATAAAATAGACCAGACCTTGGTTTCATCTGACTCAGTCCCAGTCTGTCTTGTCTTGAAGTTAAAATGCAATGTTCACTTATTTAGAATTTTCTCTTGTGTATCAACCCCAATTTTTTTGCCTTATTACTATTAATTTGCCTTGCATATATTGTTTGCTGCCTTAATATTATTTTTTTTGCCCTTTTCTTTTCTTTTTGTCAATTTTGTTTGTTAGGCCTTTCTGTTATTTATTTTGCATTTTACCATGGCTACTCACTCCACAGCTTTAGTGCTTAAAATCATTGTGTTCATGCATGCATGTATGGTTTCTTTGAATTGAAGGTCATACATTGAGATTAGAGGGAGTTGATGGTTTGCACTTTTTAATTTTGTATTCACTATTTAAAGTACTTTTGAGATGGCAGGCAGTTGGAAATGGTGGGGAACCAGTATTTGGTGATAATCAAAGAAAATATGGAGGGGGAAGAGGAAATTTTGGTCCTTACTTACCTTTACTCTTATTCCTGGTTTAATTGATAAAATGTTGCTTGTCCTGCTTATTTTATTTTTAATTCTATTTTTCATTACATTCAAGTTATTGTGATAATGTGTAGAAACAAGGTTATTTTCAATCAGGTCAATATAGGAAGGCAATAAAGCCACAAAGATGCAAGAAATTATTGAGAATGAGGGAAACAGAGAAAAACATTAGAGAGGACAATAAAAAAAATATAATTCAAAGAGAAAAAGTCATAGATGCATATGTAATTCTTTTACAGAGAAACTCTTTTGAATAAAATGTAGAAATATTTCCTTTCAGTAATTTTTTTGTTCCTTTCTTGTTAATATCTTATTCTCATTTAAAAAAAAATTAAAACAATAAAGTCCACCATTATTATTATCAGTGTCCAATCATTACAGGAATATGACCTCTTGAATGGCACTGAAAAACTCATAATTTTCTAATGACCAATGTCCAAATTGATATCTAGCCTGATCAAAAATTGAAGGAATTTTTTTAATCATCATAATTATGAGAAGAAAAAATATAAAAGGAAGAAAGAAAAAGCCGATGCTAATGAATGATGTTCCCAGCAACATTTTTTTAAAAATACTGACAAAATAATTCAGTATCAATTTCAATGTTTTTGCATGAATAATGTACATAAATATAATAA
The DNA here is from genome assembly GCA_964036315.1 of Acanthosepion esculentum. Classification (NCBI taxonomy): domain Eukaryota; kingdom Metazoa; phylum Mollusca; class Cephalopoda; order Sepiida; family Sepiidae; genus Acanthosepion; species Acanthosepion esculentum. The sequence continues at coordinate 117,961,725 of OZ038489.1, read as the reverse complement.
ATATTGTTTGGAAGAAATAATAGTAAAAAAATAAAATAAATAAATAAATATTTTGATCTTTTTTATGGTAATTTTTACTTGACTGTCAGTAAACATGAAATATCAGCTTGCTCACAATTTGAACCAGTCTTCATCAAATTTGATTCATTTTCATATTTCAATTATAAAGAAATCATTTTCAAACAGATTGTCAAAATATCAGATTTGTATAATAGTCCTCATTATTATTATTTTTAGAAAATTTCAAAGATTGTTGTGCTACACACAGGCACACACACATATTTTATATATATATATGAAGAAATATAGTCTTAAGGTGTGCTATATTTATGGGATAAAGTGCTCAATATCAGAGATAGAGCGTGTGTAAATATAAAAGTGAACATTGAAGTCAACACTTAGAGGCGACCGTCTGTTTCATGCTAGATGCAATCATCGTCAATCGTGGCGTGACGATTGTGCCTAGCATGAAACAGATTGTCGCCCCTAAGTGTTGACTTCAATGTTCACTTATATATATATATATATATATATATATGTATATATATCTCCTTTCTCAGTTCTGTGTTAAATCTCCAGGAAGCCAATCAACCAAATACATTGACAGAAAATAAAATTATAACAACTTGAAGGATGGTGCTGATTTTTGGCATCCATGGTAAGGGGAGAATAGATATTCTGAAAATATTTTCAATGTCTTTGGCCATCTTGTGACATAGTAACACTTATACACCATATGAGTCTGAGCTACAGACAGTGATGTATACTATGATACGGCTCTATGAGATGCAAGTCTAATACAAGTAGCTGTTCTGCCACATACACGCACATGTGCTCATTTATTCAGTTAGAGACATTTGAACAGGGTCAAATTGTGGGGTTGAAAGGCTGGGTGGTCATTTCAGGGAATTGTAGCATTTGATGAACTTAACACATTGTTGGTTCTTTGATGTAGGCAACCGTCAGGAAAGGAAGAGTCCTACACCTGCAGACAAAGCCATATTGTAGAAACCTTTAGCAAAATCAATAAAATGTAAGGGGAGTAGTGGCCCTAGGGATGTCATTATCGACTGTTGGCAATCATTTACTTGCAACAGAACCATGGGCACTCATGCCTCTAGCCAGACTTCCACATGCCGCAATACAATCATTAACAGCTTCTGTCGTGTTATAAGAAGGGTACCTGATTCTATGGACTCAATGTCATTCTGTTGTGTTCACTGATGAAAACAGATTCTACCATCATGATATAGAGTGCCATCAATTACTCCTCATACTCACCTTTTGTTTTTATGACGAGAACACTGTACATGAAGAACCCTGTTCAACTCACTCTGCTACCATCCCTGATTTTGTTTGAATTTCTGGCATGGGGAGTTATTATTTACCTGTCAGCTACTGTCCTCTTCTTTTTTGTCATTATCATATACAAGTTCACAGGTAAATAGTGTAAATAACTCTACAAGATGCCTGATAATTTCCCTAGCTAGGATACTTGTTAGAAATTTTCCCCATGATGGCATAGCACCTAACTCATTCAGTTAGCCCACCTACAACTCTTGCTGTTTTGTATCAGCTTGTGCAGGTAAATGAAATAATTTACTGCAGTATATTGTTGGCTCTCAGGATACAAGAGTATAAGATCCGTGTTAACACTCAGGGAAAATAACAGTGTACTAATATAGAGTATTGCTGGTATACCTATTTTAATATCGATCTGTATATATGAAAATTTACTATAATTCTCTTATGTTACCTTTACATTCTCAAATCCAAATCCAGGGCCTTTTCACTCTTACTGGAGGAAACCCTCCCTGATTCTTTACCTCTTCATGCTTGGCTAATTGCAAGTTAGTGAGGCTATTTAACCCTTAGTTGGGGTGGATGGCTATTGAGGAATTCATCTACCCTTTAATAGCTCGTTTTTGGTACTGTTTGGGTTTCAATTACTCTTCTCACTGTACTAGGGTCTGGTGCGAGAGCAAGTTTAGTCATCAACCATTTGACCACTCAGGTTTTGAATTCAGATACATTTAAGCTTGAAACATATTATAGATGTTGCAATTTTATTTTCCATAAATATATTTGAATTCTTCAATGATGTGGGATTATAGCTTTGTTAAAATAAACTTTTTTAGTTAAACTGATGCTCTTTAGGGAACAAAGACTAAATTTCAATTTGCTATTTGGATTTGTAGTCTTTCTTTTTCTAAATGCTTACAGCTTCATTCTCTCAGATTGACTAAGTCAAATGTCTCATGCTCTCTGTGGCTTTTAAAGCAATGTCTATTATTGTAGGTTTAATCAGCTTCTTGCAGGGAGGTTTGTTTTTTTTCTTTTATAGTCACATGAAACTTTAATAACATTAAGTCTTCTTTTAAAGCAGACTTTTATGTTATTTCATTTCAAACAGCAACAATGTTGATTGGTTGTTCATGGAATCAGTAAAAACAACAGAAATGGTCTGGATCATATCAAAAGCTAATAATAAGTGAAAATAATAACTTTAGCTATAAAAGAGTCACAATCATGGGGATCTGTCCATAACCACATAAACCCAAAAATGATGAAATGTAGATAATAAAAATAAATATCAAACTATTTCCACTATTCAAAAAAAAAAAAAAAAAAAATTATGACCAAAGTGTAGCATATGGTCAAAAAGAAAATCATTGAATTAGTGGGAAGGTGATTTGTAGACTTCTGCCTATAAAAGGGGGAGGGGGAAAAGTTTTGCAGTCATTTGCAGTTATGATTGAAATCAAAAGAGTTTATTTACAAGGAAAAATATTAATGGTTATAACAGTTAATCATGAAGCAGTAAAGTTGAAAAGATTTAATAATTATTCATGTTTCATTGAGAGTTATTCATTTTACTGTCAATGTGACAGAGATGTAAAGATTTTTGTGGCTCTATACCAACTCTGGCACAATGGCAGTCTCATAGATCACCCAGTGTGGAATGAAATAACATGCAAAATTGGTATGCAAATTATCAGTTAGTAGCAGGTGCGAATGATCACATAAAGTAATAAGTTTTCTTTATTTTACACACACACACACGCGTGTGTGTGTTTGCAAGTATGAATATACTCAAAAGGATAAATATGAATAAGTGTAAGTGTTCAAATACAAATACATAGAAATATTCTTTGGTGTAAGAAAAACAGTGCTCAATGCTAAAAAACAGAGCTATTAAGTATATATTAATAAATATACATAATCTATATATATTTTATAAATTCAATCTTTGCCAAAGTTGATATTTGCCAAAAAGAATGGCTAAATTACTTTTGTCACTACCTGTGAGAGTAACTTTTTTGAAAATATCAAAAGTCTGTACTAACTAGAGTAAAACAAATACATATCTTATATATATATATATATATATATATATATATATATATATATATATATTAGTAGTAGTAGTAGTAATAG
>OZ038489.1:117870787-117955787 GCA_964036315.1 Acanthosepion esculentum | reverse complement strand
TGCAGGGGTTTACTGAGTGTGAAAGATACAAGAAAAAGAAAAACATTATTAAAGATAGAGATGAGAACAATTAAAAGAACAGGAATTAAGAAGACAGACAATAATGACTGACATAGCATTTAAATTTTTGAAGATCAAAGTTGAATGAAAAACAAAAAGGTGAATGAGAATTCCACAAGCATGAACTGTGAGAGAAAAAATTGTTAGCATAGAGTTTATGGTTATATTTAATCATTTCAATTTTAAAATGATGAGACCTAACTGCCAATCTAGTACTACACTTAAATTCATAAAGAACAATTATCATAAAGGTTTTAAAATATTTTTAGAAAAGGCACCGGGAAATTATGTTATTGCAATGAGAAAGTGACTGAAGCAGAGATCCAATGTCAGGACAGATAACATTGCAGATTCTGCTTTGGATTTTATAAAGAATCTGTAAATAAATAACAGCTGCACCAGACCAGATGTGCCAGCAATATTCAATGCATGGCTAAGTGATAGATTTATAAATGTCTAAGATAAATCCTGGTGAGTAAAATTGTCTAGCACATCATAGTGAAACAACTTTCCCAGCAGCAGGAATTTATTCAATATAATCTTTCCACTCATGCCAGTTGAAAATTTTAACATAATAAGGGGCAATGAGTCCCTCTCCCAAAGGTTAGCATCAGCCAGGTTGATAAAAGACAAAAAGGCTTTCTAAGACAAAGTTTTGTTTTATAGGCATTAAAAATAACAAGCCCTGTTTAATAACAGAGTGTGAGTCATTTTTGAGATCAGCAGTCATTTGACGTTATTGAACTAATCAAACTTCTCATTAAAACAGTAGTAAATAGTTGTGTCACCAGCATAGATACCAAGTTGAGAACTAATGACATCAGGAAGGTTATTGATGAAAATGAGGAACAACATAGGTTTAACGACACCTGGAATTAATGCAAAAAGATCTAGAAGTGTGGCTGTTCAAAATGAATTTCAGAAAGATTGAATTAATCCAGAAATACCATAACTGTATGCCAAAACCTGTCAAACACCTTCAAGACAGACAAAGTAACAAGCTAAGCTTCACCATTCTTATCTACAGCTTCGTTCAGTTATAATCATTAATATATCAGCAGTTGACCTAGAGAAACAAAATCCATATAGCTTATCTGCAAGGTGAGATGGTAAACCAATTCAGACTTGATTCTTGCATGTCACAGAGGTAGAAAGCTAATAGACCAATAGAAAGATCATACAGTTCACCCCAGTTCTTAAAGTGGAACTATAGAAGATTTCTAGCAAGCAAGAAATCAAGAAGCAGTAAGACATTTATTGTAGAGTCTAGACAGCACAGGAGACAGCTCAGGAGCACATTTCTTAAGGACTATTGTAGGGATACCATCAAATGCACATGACCTGTGAGGATCCAGTTTAGAGATGATACCAGAAACCTTGAATGGAGTTATATGCATATCAATCAATGGAGATTCAGTTCGAAGTGGAAAAGATATTATTTAGAATTAGAAGAAAATTTACAAGTAAAAAAATTCTACTTTATCTGCAATAGATGATAACACCTGAAATTGGAAAGAGGAGGAATAGAAGTCTTACTCTTAATTAAGACACTATTACAGAGCTGCCAGTAGTTATGAGAACCAAACACAAATACTTAGCCTCTTTGACACATTTCTGATTATTACAAGTGGACACAAAGAAGCATCTGTTGTGGTCAAAACTATCATGTAGGTATAGCTGGAAAAAGTGATTCCTGTGGGCCATAGCAGCTGAACAGGCAGGTGTAAACCATAGAGAAGGTTATGGTTTTCACCTATTATTTCTGAGAAGGTACAAAAGCCTCAATACTAGTTTTTAACTAAGAATAAATAAAAATTTCTCAATAAGAAGGTCAAAATTCACTATAAATAGAATTATTCTGGGAAATTTAACTATAGACAGAAAAGTAATAATTTCTATTTTCATGAATCTGTCAGTTAGTTGTTCTTTGTTTATCCTCTATTGACATATACAAGGTAAATTCCTTTTTGGCAGTATGGAAAGTTTCTATTAAATCTTTGGTTATTTTGTTTTTTTCCAAATAAAAATTTATTTAACAAGACTCCAAGTCTCATCATCAAGACAAAAAGATGACTGTACAAAATCCACAGCTGGGAATATTTAACAGACAGACTTTTATAACATCTTCAAAAGAAAAGGAAATATATGAAGTAAAAGTCTAAGAAAAATAATAGCAGCCATAATTTCCTACTTTGTTTTTTATTTCACTGAGATTTGTAATTTACTTGAGCATCGAGGTAGTTTTATAGAGCATATCTTTGTAGGCTTCCATACTAAAACAAAAAAAAAATAGACATTTGGGGAGTTACCAGTTAGGGTTAATGAGCCTCACCTGTGTGCCCAGCAATTTGGAAAGCAATTAGCTTGAAATACTGAATTGAACAATCGTGTAATAAAAATAGTTTGAAATTATTATTTTACTCTGGTCCAGACAAACACATTTACACTATTTACATTGATCAGACTGTTGTCCTCACTTTTATTGCCATGTTCATGACATTTTGGCTGTTGTGCACTCCAGCCTTCTTAAGGTGATATACATTCACATTTTTATAAAATATTTTATTTTATATTCTTATTAAATTTTATGACAGAAAGGAAACTTATTGAATGCTTTTCTTATATTTTCTACATCAACAAATAATTTTGTGCGATAAATATTGTTGTTATTTCTTTTTTAAATGCTCATTTAATTGTACGGGTTAAGACATTTTGTTCTCATCCAGTCTTCATGTTTCTTGCTCCACATTACTAAGATTTGTTTTTAATTTGATTCACTTTAAATTGCTATAAACATTGACAATTAAAATTTATCAACATACATGCAAACAGGTGACTTACTTGTGGTTCTGTTTGTTTAGAAATGTTTGCTGAAACTCAGTTTCTGAAGTAACTCTGCATGTTTGATTAAAAGAGTATTTATGTCAATAATCTTTTCTTTCTTTTTTTTTCATCATTTAAAGCAATAAAGATGCAAGGGGTTACTAAGTGTGATGGACTATAATTAAAAATAAAAAACTTTATTAAGGAGAGAGAAATAATAAAATAAGAGGAATTAAGAAGGCAGAAGATAATGAAATATAAACATAGAAGAACTCTTCATGAGAAAGCTGGGAAATGCCTACTTACACCAATGGTTGATGTTTGAGTTCAAGTAAAACTATAAGGTTTTAAATGCTGATTTTCCTGGCCTGCTAAGATTATAAATATCAATAATGATTCAGTGCCTTTTATTGGTTCATCAATTATTTACATACGTCCCACTGATAAAGATAATCAATGTTCAAATTAAAAAAAAAAAAAAAAAAAAACAGAATTTTGGTGTGCTGATTTTTCAAGCTAAGCAAGTCATCCCCACTGGGGAAGTTTTGGTGCAACATAATCTTCCAATTTCTATTTGTCCCCTTTTTGACCATGTACCATATTAATCTGAGCTTAATAAAAACTTGCATTGAACACAAGAGAAGCAAAGAAAACAGTGACAAGTCTGAGCAATTAGATAGATGAACAAATACTCCAAAGGGGGTTATAAAGAAATGCTAAAAGCAACAAGACAGAAAACTGTGGAAAGCCATAATCACCAATGTCAAAAATGTCAAATGACTTTATAAATTACTTCAAATAGCATTTAAACTATTTCAGATATAAACAAAGATGTGAGAGAGATTTAGGAACATTTTTATTTTATGGAAATGAGAATAAATATTTACTTTCATCAAAATAAATGTGCACTTGTTAGCCATTTTTTTGAAAAACTTTTTTTTCAATCTCTCTTCTGTATTGACAGAAAATAAAAGTACATCATCAATATGCAATTCAATTTAACCAAGATGAAACACACAAATAATATAGCCGGATTGCAATAAATGATCACATGTACAGATCAATATGCACACACACACACACACACACACACACACACACACACACACACAATTTAAGCGGTATGCCAACTAAGATACCATATTAATACACTGTACATCATCTTTTGCTATCAACACATGCCTGTACTTTTGTAGGCATAAGATCAGGTAGATAGCCATTATCATTCTCTGCACAACTCTTTGCACCAGTTGAAACAAGAGTTGTAGGTGGGTTAAGTGAATGAGTGAGACGTGACATATGTTCAAAAAGAGACAGATTTGGTAATCATGCTGGCCAGTGTTGTCAAGCATCTTGCAGGACATGGGCTTCATAGCATGGGCATTCATGTGAGTGGGCATTTACAACACTACATTGCCTTCCTGTTGCAGTTATAGAAGCAAAATATATGGAACAAATTTCTGGATATACATCTTCCACAAAGCTAGGCAAGAGTTGTAATTGATAGCACCCCACATCATGTCAGGGATTGGATCTGGATGTTGCAGATAAATACACTTGGGAAGATGTTACTCCTCAGGCCTACATCCCATACACAAACCACCACCACTTGCACAAAGGCAGAACCTGTTTTGATCACTGAATACTACTGAGCATCAGTCGGTGACTTCTAATAACACCAGTAGAGTTGCACACAATGATGATGTAGCATGAAACTGATTAGACACATTATATATATATATATATATATATATATATATATATATATATATATATATATATATATAAATAAAAGTGAACATAGAAGTCAACACTTAGAGGCGACAATCTGTTTCATGCTGGATGCAATCATCAGGCAACTAGTGCTGTTTTTTTCTCAGCTATTTGAAGTGTTGACTTCTATGTTCACTTTTATATTTACACACGCTCTATCTCTGATATTGAGCACTTTATCCCATAAATATAGCACACCTTAAGACTATATTTTCTTCATTTTTTTATTTTAAACTGAATGTGTGGGCTTTTATGTACGTGTTTAAAGTTATAGGAATGTCTTATTTTCCAAAAATGGTCAGCATATTGTGGCTGTGTTCATAGCTAAGGTTATTAAGTGTTATCTTTTTCTTTTTTGTTATTAGTGCTTCCATGATTTTTAATCTTTTCTTATATGTGGATGAGGCTATTATCCGTATTTTCTACTAGTATGTTTTGGATGTAGGTTGGTAGGTTCTTGTGGGTGTTTAAATGAGCCCTAAGTATTTAAAAGTTTAGTTTGATCCCAAACACAGTTCCTTAAGGGACATTTGAACTTATAAATGATATTGGTTTTCTGTAGTTTTGCTGGTGTATTCTTATTTTTGATAAGGTTAGCTGCTTTAAATTTTTTGTAATAGATAATTTAATTTTCTTGCTCTGGTTGACTGAGGTTGTGCATTTCTTTATGATATTTCTAAGAGAAAAATTGTCTTACTTATAATTTACATGTAATTTTTTGTAGATGTTATTGTTTTTATCTGTATGTTCAGCATTAGGGGATGAAAGGATGAATACTTATGGGCTCTCTTTAGGAAATTTTTTATAACTACTGTTTTATATCTAAGTGGGAATTCACTCTTAAAATTAAGATGACAATAGTTTCTGCTAGTGAGTTTTTTTGTGTAATGAAGTGGTGAATGTTATTACCGAAATCTATGAAATGTCTAAGAATGGGAGTTTAATGTTTTTTGACTATGTTTGTAGGTAAAATTAAGAGTTTTTTTTTCGAATGTGGTTTTGAGATTATCAATTTCTTGTTTGTTTTTCACTAAAATAAAAATATTGTTTACATAGTGAACATATATTTTGGTTTTAGTAACTTTTCTAAATATCATGTTTTCTACATGAGATATATATATATATATATATATATATATATGAAGAAATATAGTCTTAAAGTGTGCCATATTTATGGGATAAAGTGCTCAATATCAGAGATAGAGTGTGTGTAAATATAAAAGTGAACATAGAAGTCAACACTTAGAGGCGGCAGTTTGTTTCATGCTAGTGCAATCATCAGGCAACATATATATATATATATATATATATATATATATATATATATATATATATGCTGTTATGCAACAGTGTTGTCTTCTTACTTTCAGAAAGAAATTTGATAAATTATAGACATTTAATTTATGTATTTAAAGGTTTTTTATAGGTTACATATTTTTCTATGTTTATAGCAAAAAATCAAGTAAAAAATAAAATAAATATTTTTTATGAATGCCACATTATGTATTCTTAATTTATAAAATAAAAAAAATGATATTTCTTGGGTGGAAAAGATTAATCTGGTCAGTATTAATGGAAGATGAAATGAGAAACATGTATAAATAAATTATATTGATGAAAGTGAGCAACATGTCACTAAAATTGATCACTTGTGTCAAAAGTAGCAACATGTTGATATCAGCTAACATACTGTTTATAATATATACAGCAATCATTCCAACAGAAAATAGAAAGGAATATTCCATTTCAAAACAGTGGTCAACATATTTCAATTTTTGGTGGATCTTAGTTAAATGGTCTTTATTACTCCATGTATAATACACAATAATTATATTTCCTGTTTTAAAATTACTAAGTCATTTGGTTTCCATTGTCATTTTCCACTCATTGTTTTTTGTACTTGTCTTTTCATCTCCTCAAAATACCTGGCACTACTTTAAGTTCATCAAATGTTCAACATTTTATTCTTTTTCCCTGTTGACATTGATAAAATGTTTGAATTTCAAGAAAAGTCCTTTTAAGATCATAGAAATGTCACTGATTATTTCTCTTTATGTTTTTAAAGAAATGGCAACATTTTCTGGTCTTATCATACAGTGAGTAATACTTTTCACTGCTGATTTTCTCAAATATATAGAGAAATAATCTTGAATTTTTCCTTTTCATAATATAGTCTGAAGAGTGAAAAAACTTTATAAGGAGTCAAGAGCCTGCCTCAATAAATTCACCATGGAGGAAGCTGTAGGAATCCTACTTGGGTTTTGTTAAACGTCAAAATTTGCAGTGGTGGGATTTGATACAATAACATAAAATATTGTTGTAGGACAGTGCTTGTAATTTGGCCATTTATTTAGAATAATCCCACAACTTTCATTGAAAGAATAAAATCTAGCAGGAAAAGACAACATAGTATTAACAAATAACATTAATTTTATATAACAACAAGAATACAATAAGTTGGTTGAATGAGTAATGTCATTTTTTGGTTGTTAATAGAGTTCTTGGATAGAATATAAACTGTACTGCATACATATGTGAGAAGTGTGAAATGTGTCTGAGTGAAAGAGTATGAGTATCCATGCGTAGTAGTAATGTGGATAAAGGGAATAGGTAGAATTGGTGGTGGCATAGTCCGAGGCAGTCTCTTTATAGTTTGGTCAGTGCTGATGAATCAAGCATTGTTTTTGCGTGTGGATGTGAATGGGGTCTTGAATATCAGCAGCTAGTGTGACATGGACTTTGGTAGCATTTGTGAGTTTTTTCCTTGGGTCCAGACTTAGTGATTTTTATACCTTTTTTCCTAAGAAATCATCTCCAGAATTATATTATTTTATTTATTCTTAATTGATCCCTAAAAAGCCACATGATCTACTATTGTATCCGTATAATATTTTGGCAGTATCTACCTAAATTAAATGAGTAATAAAACAACCTTTCTGATTTGTATTCTATGATTTTGCACTGTATGGGTTAATGGGTGTGTTTTAAAATCTAAGCAATTTATTGCATGTTATTGGTTTATAAATATTTTATAGGTGTGTTTTAATGTTTATGTAGTTGTTTTTGGCTGAAAATGCTTCTCATGTAATCAATGCTTCTTGAAATTAATAAGTTTATAATTAAGTTTATGATTAACATGGTAATTAGTTTTATTGTGTGAAATATGTTGCAGATCTTATTAGATATTTTAGTGGACATGACAAAGGTAACAGGAAACCACTTCACTATCATTTCCAAGAAAAATATAACTCCTTAGTTCACTTCCACTGGCAGTGAACTTTGCTAGAAACTTCATGTGTTATGGTTCAGGGGCTTTCACCATTGAAGTGTTCTCACTGAGAGATGGTAATTACAGGATGTTTTGAATAGCTTCAGGCTAAATCTCCACACAGGACTGAACTGGGAGTATATCTAGAGCAATGATGACACAACATTGCAGTCAACAGCAAGTGTAAATGTTTCTCTCAGATCGAATCAATGGTCATGACTAAAGAGGGTCTCAAAGTTGGGGGATATCAGCTGTGATTTGAACTGGAGAGAGAGACAGGCTCCACCAGCCCTACTTTGTCTAACACATGCAACACACATGAATGAATACCTATCTGACCTTTCTACCAGATTGGTCATTGGGCCTATCATTGTTGCTCAGGTGATCAGCAGTGTAATGACTATGACTACACCCATGGAATTGATGATGATGATGTATATAGTGTGCCTTTAAGATTTCTAATACCTTTCTACCAACATCTTTAATGATGAAAATAACAAAGTTACATTCAAACCCTGAAGCAGCCCTGCAAACACTCTGGCATTTCTTTCACTGCAACTTTCAACTTTGGAACAACCTTGCATTCGTGATAGGATGTCAAGCAAGCTTTGAAGCTGTATATAATCCAAGAATTTACTTTTATCACCATCAAAAGTGGTATCTGTTAGAACTTGAAATGTTATTAGACTTGACATCAGAATAAACAAAACACCAATGTTATCAGCAATGGTAAGATCTACATTGCTGTCAATTCTAGTATTCACACTGACAGCAACACAGAAAAGTAACACTAGGCTACATTTCTATATAATTTCATTTATATATGTCTATACAAGGGCTTGATGAAAAGTTCTCATCTTGACTCAGGGATTAAAATAAATTCTAATGATTGGCTAATTGGTCAGTTTTTGGGGAAGTTGGTCAAGTTGAGAACAGTTCAGTACCCCACTCTTATAGACATATAGTAGGCAGCACCTTATACACACATTTGTATATATCTTATTACATAATAGGACAAGCTCCACTGAAAATGTATGATTACATACAATTATACATGTTGGCATTTCAATTTTCTGGCTTTATATATATATATATATATATATATATATATATATATATATATATATATATATATATATATGTGTGTATGAGCATTCTTAAATTTAAAAATTTAAAAAATTAATGACATTTTTTACTCTTCTTTATAAATACTTGTTGCAAAATACAATCCTTACATTTGCCTTGATAAAGTCCATCAGAGGATGAAACACATCACCGAAGAGAAATTTTCGTTTTGTCTTTATTCATATTGTTCTTTTACAGACATATTTTAGCTATATCTGAAATTTTTACACAGAAATATACATATATATATATATAAAACAATACTGAAAAAACTAAATAAAAAATGGTCTGTCATATTAAATGAAATATGTTTAAATTGTCTGCTATATTTAATGAAATATGTTTAAAAGAAAGGTTGCTTCCCAAATATATATTTGTGTGTGTGTGTGTGTGTATATATATATATATATATATATATATAAAAAGTGTGTGTGCATATATATATATATATATATATATATATATATAAAAAGTGTGTGTGCATATATATATATATATATATATATATATATATATATATATATATATATATGTATGTATGTATGTATGTATATGTATATATACCCTTTAGAGGAGTTCAAACTTGCTGTTGAAAACCAAGCTAACTGGAGAAACATGTTGCCGAGGTATAACTAAAATTGAAAAGACTCGTCTCAACCATCTGAGAGAATTAAGAATTAACACTAAATCTCGGGCTAATACATCAGCCCATATGATGGTCAACCCTTCAGTATGTCCTTTGCGTGGATTTGTTTGCAAATTTTGTGCAGGATTGTTGTCTCATGCGAAAGATAAACATAAAAACTGAACTGAAAGGCATTCATATGTCGAAAACGACGGGAGAGTCCATCATATATATATATATATATATATATATATATATATATATATATATATATATTAGTAATTTTCTAAGATAACGGATTTTATTTATCACTCTGATAGATTCTTATCACTTTAAACATTATTTTTAGTGGATACTCATATTTGAATAGATGGCCCCTGGACAAAAATTAATAAATATACTGTTTCATAAATAAATGAAGCATCTACCCAAATAAGAGTATCCACTAAAAATAATGTTTAATTAAGGTATATATATATATATATATATATAGAGAGAGAGAGAGAGATGGAGATGCAACGCATGTATTTTGGCCTGTTTTCATTCAAACAGGTTTCAGTAAATAATTTAGACATGTTCTGTCTACTTACCGTTTTTAAGGGGAGGTAACTAGGTGTGCTGTAGAAAAGTTCTGGGCTTGTGTAGTTGCTAGATAAAGGAAAAACTATTAATGACAAGTGCTGAAATTTAAAGAGTATCTATTGTATACATTTTAAAATGTGTACAATAGAAATGACATTATGCTATGTTGAAAGTACTTGGAATAAATGCAATATGAGCCAACATGGTGTTTTCCTCTCATCTTTCAACAACTGCACAAAAAAGCTTATTCATGAATATGAAAGGGTCTTATTGAAAATAAGTAGACAGAACATATTTAAATTATTTAATGAAACCTTTCTGAATATGAGTGTGATAAAAATCATCAAATAAGGATTTTTAAAAAAGTTCCTCCTTGCTAGGAAGCATGCACGACACAACTATTTCACCTCGTACTGGAGAAAGCTCAGCTTAGTAAATCTATTTATCCATCTCAGTCTGTTCATAAATAATGAAATAAAACTTTTTATACAAACATGTCTGTCGACATTTTGAATTTGTAAATGAATTTTGAAGAGAATTGTTATCATTCTAACAGATTACTGAACTTATTCTTTATATACGTATACATTCTACAGCCTTATTAGGAACTGTACACCTGAAGAAGGCTGTAAGATAAATCAGCTGAAACCTTATGGTAGCAACAAAAACAAAAAGCTCAGTAATACGAACAACTCTTTGTGTGTGTGTGTGTGTGTGTGTGTGTGTTTGTTGATATATGTCTATTTACATCTGATGATTGCCTGTGACCATTATGTGTGTGTGTGTGTGTGTTCACAGGAACATGAAGCAATGCCCATTGTATGATCACTAATGCCAAGTAATATATTTCCTAGTCAGCACCAAAATATGAAACCATCTGAGAAGTTCAAATGTCCCAAACAAAAACATTGTTGTTTTTCAAAAGTGATTTCCCTGAGTAAAGGGGCAAAAGCACAAGAGATAAGGCTGCTCCCACCCCAGTATGTTCAAACAAATAAGCTTTTCCCTAAATGTTTTTTTTTCTTATGTGTGGCTTTCATACATTGTTTTTTTTGTTTTTTTTCTCAATTTTAAACTTTAGATTTTCAATTCAACTTTCTTCTTCCTTGTTCTCTTGCTTTTGGTTTCATTTGTTTTATATTTGTACTGATTTTTGGAAAGTAATACATAGATTCCGAAACTCATATCAAACCTATTTTAATCGTTTCTCAGATTTGTCTATAATTTATTTTTCACTTTCAGGCCTAACTGATACTTCATCCACCCTAATTCTGCTTTTGAACAGCCAAACCAACAACCATTGCCTTCCCTCCACTATATGATCCACACCCTCCTGTACCAGCACTACATTTCCAGTTTGTTTCACAATTTTTCTGTATCTGGAATGAAAGTTACACATGTGCTTCTTACTGGGTAGTATTGACTGGGCAGAGGGATTTGAGGAAGTGTGGTGTCAATCTATAAACACCCAGCCATTTCATCACTGATCTTTTCCACAATCTTACACTCCCTACTACTGACTACCCCCAAAACAAAGTCAATATGTCAAGCCTGTGGTCTATTCTTACTTCAACTGGTTTCTTTCACCTTCCATGATTGATATGACTGGCTAATCCAGACAGACTCTCACTAGAAACCTTTTTCTTTATGCACACACCCAAACACATTAAAAAAAATAAATAAAAATAAACAAATTCAGGATATTCTTCATGCAGATTTGAACCATTTTTCTTTCTCATGTTTTTTTTCTTTTCAGATTTTGGCAGGCCAATCCCTCATTGTCAAGGAATATAAAAAAAAACAGTGATAAATAATATGTAAATAAATAAGTAAATAGCTATTGGCATTGACCTTTCATCATTGAGAAGAGATAGCTTGGCTTTTCTGCATTTTTTTCTTATGTCTCAATTGTACATCCCTCCTACCTCATGGATTTGTATTGGATTGGGAGGTTTTCTAAATTATAATCAGTGGATTGCAATGTTGATTTAAGGCTAGTAGTAGTAGTAGTAGTAGTAGTGGTGGTGGTGGTGGTGGTGGTGATAGCATCAGTTGACTGAGTTTACAATTACATTTCTTTCATAACTGGTATTTAATATATCACCTTACATAACATTATGACAAGGTCTTGACACTCATTTCTATTGAGTCTTTCTCAGCTGGCAAACCCAATAACTGACTGTTGCATCTGTACATCTTTCACAAAGTTGATGACATTATCATATATATATATATATATATATATATATATATATTTGTGTGTGTGTGTGTGTGTGTTTAAGCATTTCAGTCCAAGCAAGGCGGGAGTGCCACTAGCCCACAAGGGCTTACAGAGAGTAAAAGTAAGAGGAAAGAGGGGTGTTTGAGGAAAGGATAAAGAGAAGGACAGGGGATCAATATGAAGGCATCAGAAGATGTCAATTGATATTACATTTAAAAAGTTTTGAAGATTATAGTTATCAGGGAAGCAAGTAAGCGGAAAGGAGTTTACACTGTTTGGATGTGCGAGAGAAGAAGCTGTTGGAGTAGAAGAGGTGTGACAGTAAAAGGGTGTGATCGAGATGCAAACCTAGTAGCATGCTTAAATTCATGCAGTTGGGACACCAGGGAAAATAGCTCATCAGAGCAGATGCCATGAAAATATTTGTAGAAAAGACAGAGGGAAGCCACATCACGCCTGTGAGAAAGTGAGTGCATCTATGAAGCCACGTGAAATCTATCTCTTTGAATTTTATTCTTCAATTATTTTATTTACCTATTTCATTTTTACTCAGCAATAAATTTTCCCTTTTTTTTCATTATTTTAATTGAAGTAAATTTATTCTACCCACTTTTTGAAAAGTTTGAATATTAAATCTTTGATTTTTCTGGCTCGTGCAAGTATTGGATGTTATTTTTATTCCTGGTTTACAGATGTGTGTGTGGGTGTGCGCGTATATATATATATATACACACACACACACACACACACAGAAAATACTAAAGAGTAAATTTATCCAATAAAATCACCATTGACTTCCACCACAGCCTTCAAATGACTCTCCTGCATCTCTTCTGGATGACCTGCTTGTCTAAATTGGTGAATGCTGCCATATTCCTTGCCTTCAGTTCATCTTTGGTGTTACAAGGTATTTTGTTGCTCTGTCACTCAACTGGGTCCCACAAATAATAATCAAGCGGGTTGCAGTCTGGTGAGTTAGGTAGCCAGATATAAGCAGTGATGTAGATGCAAAAATTGTCTGACAGCCATGACTGGGTTCTCTTGCTTGTGTAGCCTGATGCAGAGTCCTGTTGCCAGATGGGTTGTCCAGTAGCCACCCTCTTGACCCAGGGCAGCACTACTTCCTCAAGGCACTTGATGTAGGCCTCTATGCTGGGTATGAGGCCCTCACCAACAAATTTGTGACTTATTTTATTATTAGAATGATCAGAGTGAGTTTTCCACGCTGTCATACCTTCGTAATCACCATTAAACTCATCCAACTCTTTCTGAATATTCTGCACTGTCCTCAGATTCACACCCAAATATTCTGAAATGTTTGTATTGAAGCTTCCAGCATGAATGACAAGTAGTACAGCAGGCCCTTTACCAATTTCTCACAGAGAGAATTGCATCATGGTGCTCTTTTTCTCCCAGACAGTGCCCAACTGACCCTGCTATACTGGGCAATTGACAAAATCAAAAACAAACAATGCGCTTGCAGAAAATTAGAAATAATAAATGGCAACAATTTACCCATCGCACCATACATATATACATATATATATATATATATATATGTATATATATATATGTACACACATACACACACTCACGCACACCCACTCAAAGAAGTAGATGCATTATTGATATGTGCTGTATGTTTATCCATGTTCATGCCTTATCTTTTGCTACTTGAGTGTGCAGCACACACACATACACACACTTATTGTGATCAAAAAACTAAAATACATTTAGTTATTATTCTTTTCTTTTGTGTGCATGTATGTGTATGTATGTGTGTCTTTATGCGTATATATGCGTGTAGATCCAACCTTACTGTTATCAGTCTTCCAGCTGATAAAGTTTGGGGAATTGCCATGTGAAACATTAATGATAAATTTCACATCCCAAAGAGTAACTGGCATGCTCAGGTCCCTGATGGCCTTAGGCTAACCATGGCCTCTATCTAGCACCTCTATAAATAAAAGTATGTCTTTATTCTGGTCTTCCATAATTTACCTCTCGTGTTTTCTTACTTTACATTGTCCTCACACATGTACATATATATGTATGTATGTGTATATATGTTCAGTATAAACAAATCAACATTTCTGTTGTGTTTCATGGCCATTATATCTGATCATACCTTAAAGCACATATTTTTCCTCTAACGTTCCTTGAGCAAAAGATGATCTCTAATCAGTTAGTTACTCTTTTATTTGTATTTAAATGTGGTTCTTTTAAAGCAAGCAAAACTTTGTTTCCATTGAATTCTGCTTGCAAAATATTTATAAAAATAGAAAATTAAATGTGATTTAGTTTTAAGTTTAATGAATTAAAATAAAATGTTTTTGTCAATACATTTTCAGTATTAAAGAGGGGAAATACACTGAAAACATTTTCAAGCTTCTTCCGTATCCTAATTATTTCATATTCAATGCAAAAGTTTAATAGAAAAACAGCCTCTTCGGACAAACCCAATTACTCAAAAAAATATAATATCCTACCAACTTTATCACATATAAAGACTTAGTGAATACTAAACAAAACAATAAGCTAAAACTTGATGGAAGAATTTACTTGATTGCCTATAATAATTGTCATAAAAAATACATAGGAGAAAACTCCAAGAATCTAAATAAAAGATTATATGAACACAAAAGGGACATTTTACAAAACAATACATCAAATGCATTGATTACCCACCATAACAAAACTGACCACAATTTTGACATAAAAAATGCTACTCCAATCAAAGGATAAAACAATTCATGATGATGAAAATGTCTAGAGAGTACATTGATTATAAGGTCATCTACAGTAAATTTATGCCCTGGCTCTTACAATATTTCACCATTTCTGGCAGAAGTTCTATTATCATAGGGTGGGATATCTACTAATAAAAGTGATGGAAAGAAAAGAATCTAAATGAAATTGGCTAGATTTAAAAAAATAAATAAATAAATAAAAAAATATCCCAGCACTTGTCATTTGTGCACGTGTGTAGTCACACCAACACAAACAAATTTAGTCCAATGAAGTCGTAAAGGACAAAACACATCAGAAAAAAACTTTATTCACTTTGTCAGACATTTTTCCCCTATTATTATAAACACCTTCAAAATAACTGAAGAACTTATTTGACTTCCCATGGCCAACTGACTCAGCTCTGTTACAATTGGTAGCTCAAGGGTTATTGTATTAAACTGATGATTATGAAGTGTATGGTTTAAATGCCAAAATTTGATGAACAAGTATCAAACATACAGCTTCACAGTTTGGAAAGACAAAAGGTTCTGGTATTAAACCCACACCTTTTCTTCAAACAGTCATGTCTCTATAGATTAAAGAGAGAAATACTCCAAAAGTACAATATTTTTGCCAAGACTATTAGCTTTAGATTGAGTCTTAACTGCACATATTAATTGTCTTTGTTGTGAGTTTTTTCTACTCCTCTAATTTTAGTTTATGATTTCAGTTAATTTTACTGATACTTGACAGATCTATGCCACTGGAATTTGCTGATCACAATACACATTTACCTAGGAAAGGCATAAGCAATGACATATCTACCAATGAAAACACATTGATATGCTTATGAAATTTCTATTAAAATTAGTACCATATATATATATACATATATATATATATATATATGTATGTATGTATGTATGTATACACACCCACATGTAGGGTTATTCTGAAAGTAATATAGCAATAAAAGATAAAAATAGGTGCAAATTTTATTAATACAAAGCAAAAAACTCAGTTCTTGCATAATCCCTTACAAAATTCTTGCTTTACTTTTATTCAATGAATTCTTTTTTTCTTTTTTTTTTTGGTTAAGAACTTTGGTTGAAACGTAACAGAGATCTTGCTTAAGGTATCTCTATCAGTTTTTACTTTAGGGTTGTCCTTCTCCTAGACTGATTGCAACCCATGCATAAAGAGCCCAGTCTGGCCTTTTATTTAACTCATACATGGAAGGATAAGAGATGGGTTCATACCTTTCCCAAGGGCATTTGTATATGTAATGGACTCAACTGGAATCTGAACTCTTCACTTCCTCATTTTTAAGCTGCTATTCACTAAATCATCTGCACATGGAATTTTATTAATCAGTGATATGAGTACTCCTCTTAGAGATACTCATATCATGTACACATTATTGTTCAATGTAATATTTTCCACTCCTTAAAAATAAAATTCTGCACATTCTGATGAAAAGAAAGCTTATTAACTGACATTTTGCTTATTTTTGAACGTACTGACTCTTGTTCTTGTCATTAAATAAATGATATTTGAGAGGTACACATTTGGGTGAGTATGGAGGCTGATATAAAATTAATCAGTCTAATGACTTAGCAGTTGAATTTTTATGCTGGACAATGGCAGGTTCTTCATCAAAGATGTGCATTGCTGGCATAAGACATTGTTGACATGCTTGACAATAAAGGTATGTGGTGATTCTTTAAGACCCAGTAAATCATAGTAGACAATGTCTGTCATATTCCACTACATGTTGTTCTGAAATATCGGGATTGGATTGAGTTAATAAAGGATGATAAACACAGCTTTTGTATTTGTTGTTTATATTCAGTAATCATTTCTCACCTGCTGTGACAATCAGGTGTTAAAAAAAAAGGAAAGTTTCTATTCATAACCATCATAAATGGCTGAATGTTGCATCTAAATCTCTGTTGGGAGTTCAAGGGGAAGCAAAATTTTCTCCGAAGTGTTCATTTTTTTCTCACATATTTATGCATAATCTAAATTGATGTATTGTGCTTTTTTGCTAACTTTCTTTGGTGACAATCTGCTTTGAAAGATGCCATCAAGATATCATTATCCAAAATAATTTGTTTTTCCAAAGGAAGGATTATCAGAAAGATTAGTCATCCTTTTTTTAATCTTGCTAATCCAGTAATAACATTTACGTACTGCAATTGCATGACAAATATCCTTCATTGTTTATTTTGCATGAAAACTGTAAGGAAATTCAGATTGCAGACAATAAAGTCTTTGTCTCTTATAGCGTCACAAATGTCATCAAAATAAACTATGAAAATGCAAGTTTTGAAAGAATAAATGCTGATAGCTATTTGCCTCTTCAGAATGGCAAATCTGACACAGGGTCAAGTTTAGAGGGAGAACGAAGATGATCAAATTCCCGAAAGAGACCAGAAATGGAACTCAGTATTTATTCACCTCCCCACAACAACAAATGTGGCACAAAAGTGACGCTTCACATGAGGGGAAAATACAAAAATTGCATATACAGCCTCTGCTACAATGGCATAAGAACAACACAAAATCACCCCCTTTTAGTGAAATGGAAAGGTGCTGCACAAGATTTACAATCTCCAAGAAGCAAGTCCATACGCTTCATTGTTGTTGTCTTTTGTTTTGCATGAAAAACAAACAAAAATCTGATTCCAGATTTACAAATAACAATAAGGATAAATGCCAGTCTTATACCATTATTTTGAAATCTGTTTCAAATTTATATAATTTAAATGTGACATTAATTTTCAAGAAATACATATACATACATAGTGCTATTCAAGGTTGGGAGATCAGCTCACCTACTTTTTGTTAAAACTAAACAGAAAAATAATTGTCCTTTTGAACTCAGTCTATGAAAATGGTATTAAACTGAGATTGTATCATTTACCTAAAAATATTACTATCATTATATTTGAAAACGCTTATATATATTATTTTTGAAAGTCTCATATGTGGAAAATGTCTAGAGTTTTAATATGTAAGTACAAGCGAGAAGCTAAAAAAATGTATATTTAAAATAAAAACAAAAAATGTTTACACAAAGTTCTAAAAATATTCATTTATGAGATCAGATAAAAAAAATTAAAAATCAGGAATCTTTAAAACTTAAGATTTGATTTAGCACCCGCTACTTTTAACACCTGATTTAGAACACCCTAATTTTGACATCTGATTTGGCCCCCTCCCTTAATATCTTATTTAGCACCACCCTACTTTTAACATCTGATTAAGCCCCACTTTTTATTTTGTCATGCCTGTTCTTCTTGATATATATATAAAATCATCAACAGTTCCATGATCATGTTTAGTTGTAGGGTCAGTACAGAGGTGAGCACCTGACCAGCTCACTTCATATGTTATATGTAGATATATAATAAGTGAAAATAACGTCTTCTTCACACACATCATTTTATGAAAAATTGATCAATACAAACACAAATCAATGATAATTTCTGAAACTATGTCATCAGCAAACAAATATAATTCGGCTTGACATCATTTAGAAAAAATAACACAACATTATGATATAAATAAAAAAAAAAGCATCATTAACTTATTCTACTATAACTAGATGTACCTTAACTATTAACAAATTGAAAAAGCCATTAAAAATATAATTTGCTAGGATATATCAAATAATGATTGCAATAAACACCTTAAGTTTATCATTTATTATAAGAATTATAAAACATCTAACATAATTATTATCAATAACTACAGACCTTAAAAATTCCCCCTATATAAAAACAATTTTGTCTCTGAATCCTCATATCCTTTGGGAGATTGCATCTACAATAGGAATAAAACAAAAATCAACATTAAATCCTCAAATTAGTTACACAAACACCACACCTTATCCTCAGTTTATTTAATCCATCTCAAAACAGAGCAATTCATACACATGTCAATATACCACATTAATATCAACCAAAATGCAGCTGTTAACATAAGACAAATATTTGTAGATAATACTAAAATACTATGAAGCAATGACTACAGGGAAAAACTCAAAAGACTTGAAGCTATTATGAAACAAAAGAAAAAAACCGGCATATCATTCACAATATGCAGCCTGTATAAAATATTTGATACATTCATTTTCCAGTGCTGTAGACCTCTGGGCAGTGATTATATGGATGGCATCACTTATATAATGCACCTAGATACATGGTAGCATTTATACAATTCACATAAATTTGAATTTGAAGTGTAGCATTCCCCAAAATACAATTGTTACCCAAATGTAACCAAAGAAATCTTGTCTATGATACCAAGAATATTTGGCTTCTGATAATGACTGAAATGGACAAAAATGCTTGAAAGAAAACTTTGGACAGTTTATCCATAATTTTCATTTAGATGGACAACAACATTTTAAAAAATTAAGCACATAGATCTTGTCAGTTTAATTTGACAAAATTTGTTTAAATGAATTCTTGCTGCCTATATAAGCATATTTAGGCACACTAATAATGTGACACACTCTGTGTGTGCATGCATGTATGTATATATATATATATATATATATATATACACACACACGCAAACACTGTGTCAAATTATTGGTCACTTGATGTTTTATTGATATACCAAATAAAATTGTATTGGAATCTAAAGGTTTATGTGCTAAATGCCGCCATAAATAAAGTGCAATTAGGATGAAAGCCAATTTCTTTCTGCACTGAATTAAGCAAAGGGCAGTTAATTGTGTGAATTTCCTCATCTTAAATTAATTGTCATGTTAGTCTGAAGCTCTAAATGGGTTGTAAGTCTGATATGATATATAAAAAAAAAATGTTTAATAACGTTATAGATTGGAGGAAATTGTAAAAATGACTGACAGGTATCACCCAAACTGTAAAGAAATTCATTGAAGATAGTTATGATAGCAAGATGAAGAAAATCAAGTGATAAAATACACGAGATCTATCACAAGAACTCTTTTAAAAAACATCCATATTGAAAATCAAATGAAATCAACAACAGAATATATAAAGAAATGGTGTTCCAACCATTCTTTCACCAATGAATGTCATGCTATTCTTGATGGGCCATTCTTGATTGAGCAAGAGTGGCACTTGGTAAAAACTACCCTGTCAATGAGGTGGAAGGAGTTTGATGTTTGGGGGTAAGATTATAGGTAGTAAATTGGTGGGCCCATGTCAAGTTACAGGTTGGTTAGCTAATCCTTGTTACAGGTGCCTGCTCAGGCAGATTTGTGTTCCTTCAACACCCACAGAGCAAACCTGTAATTTATACTACAACTACACTAACCAGACCTTAGTTACAGTTTGTGCGAGAGAGTGCAAAATCTGGCATGATCAACAGTTGAACAAAGCCGGTATGCATAAACTTATGAAAACTATGCACACACACACACACACACACACACATATATACACCACATATTACATTATATATATATATATATATATTATATATATATATATATATACGATTGAATAATGACCAAATAGGACCTGCTAAAACACCTGATTAGGGAGAAAAAAATTATGAAATCATGATGTTAATCATTATGAATTTAAATGCAGTACCAGATTGGTAGCAAGCTCTCATCATTTTACAGCTGAAATGGTTAAATTTAAGTTCTATGCTAACAATTTCTTTTCTTGTACTTCTTGCTTGTGGAACTCTGACTTCTTGAACTTCCTTTCTGGCTTCAACTTTGATCTTCAAAAATTTAAACGCAATGTCAATCATTATTTTCTGTTTTCTTAATTCCTGTTTTTTTTTTTATTATTCTCCCTCCATAGCATTTTTTTTTCTCTCATATTCTGCAACACTCAGTAAACCCTTGCATCTTAAAGGCTTAAGTCCCTTGCTTGGGGTTAAATGATAAAAAAAAAAATTTCTAAAACTGTTGACACATCATAAGAGTGACATATAATCTCTATAATTTATTGATATTATTCATAAGCAATCTTTTATATATTAATAGGAGAAATATTTCCCAGTATATTTTAATTAATTTTCTAAAAAGTAAAGAAAATTAAAAATGACCATTAATATGATGTGTGTGCATATGTTAGTTTTTTTTTTAACTTTGCTAACTGCTTCCATTATCCTGCACTTTTAACAATGCAGCTGCACGTCTGTAATAATTTGAGTAAAAAGTCATATTTCCGAGTTCTTGTTCTACTTCAAAAGAGTGTCCTTTTCATGCTTTTATGAATTTCATAAAAGGCCCAGCCCAGTGCAGTTCAGACAATGAAGAACATTTGATGACTATCAAAATCCAGTGAATATATTTGAAGATGTTAGTGATGTGTCCATAATTTCATAAAACAGCTGATTTTCTCCTCTGACATGAAACACAATTCTGGCAGATTCAAAATTTTGTTTAATAACTTGTTAAAAAGCAATTTAAGAAGATCAGACACTGAGTTGAGATACTCAGTACACTTTACTCTAAAAGACATTGGCTGCTACTTATCCACAGGAAGGTAAACTCCAAACTTACAAAACTGACAGTGAAATTATATATTTGGAATATATCTTACAGGCACATCTGTTGTTACATGAGCAAATAATGATCATGTTTTTTTTTTATATGGGAACATAAAATTGGGCTATAAAAGACAATAATAGCACTGCATCATTTTCCTTCATTGCGTATAAGTAGAAACAAAGTGCATATGACCTGTTCATCTGGTGGTGGTGGTTTTGATTGCTGGGAGGAAATGACTTGTTCTTTTCCTAACACCCTTGATGGACACCTATGATTTAACCTATCAAAAGCAGAATCATCTTTAGCAACAGCTCAGAAAGGAGTTCAGCAACTAGATTTGACTCATTTAATACCTGAAAACAAACCTTTCTAGCCAACAGCTGGCTCACTAGGAATTAGAATTCAGTTTCATAATCCACTTGTTACCAATGATGAAATAATGGGTTAAGTTAAGAATAAACAGATGCACAAAAAATACATAAAATAAGGAAATGAAATAATAGTAGCAATGACTTGACCAAAGATAGACAAAAACAAAATCTTGCTATCCAGTTGGTGGAATAAAACTGGAATAGTCCATTTTAAGCAAGAGGAAACAAGGCAAAAATATCTCTGTAGAGATTTATTGGTCAAAACCTGAACATATGAATAATACCTTGCACAAAATATTTTTGGCTTGTCTCAATCAAAAGATCATCATTCTTCAAGACAATGATACAAATACAGGCATTTGATGATACAAACAGGAAAAAATAAACTTTTTGAGAAGCAATTGCTTTGCTTCATTCACCTTACTGACCAGATTTAGTAATATTAGATTTTCATTTGTTCACACCACAAAATACTTTAACAGTGGTAAAACATTTTGGGGTAATTTACTGCAGTTTTCATCAGAATTTTTCAAACCAAAACTTGCTTCACAGAAGTCAAAATGTTATTGATGGCTATAGTAGTACTTTTTATCATTAGTAGACATGTTCCAAGACTCTGCTATAGATTGTGAGCTTCTACCGTATTATGATTTTCCCTAATGAATAACATTTTTAATCATCCCAAGCAAGGTAATAAAACCACAATAGGTTGCTTGGTGAAAAAGAATCTGAGAAAAAAATGACTAATAATTTACCTTGAAAAATTACTTTTCTGTACACAGAGCAATTACCATAGATAAGATATTCAGTGAAGATATCAAATTCACTTATAAAGGTCAAGTGAAATTAACCCCTTTTTTTTATCATTTCACTCCAAGCAAATCAATAATAAGATGCAAGGGGTTACGGAGTTTTAGAGAATATGAGAAATACTATTAGAAAGAGAAGACAATAAAATAACAAGAAGAGAGAAGAAAATAATTGATATTGCATTTAAATTTTTGAAGATCAAAGTTGACAGTGAAGCAAGAAACTGGAAGAGAGTTCCACAAGCGAGGAGTAGGATAGAAGAAACTGTTGGCATAGAATTGGTTGCCTCTGGCCATTTCAACTGTAAAATGTTGAGACCTGGCTGCCAATCTAGTACTGCACTTAAATTCATAAAGTCTAAGTGCCATAGAGGAAAGCTCATCAAAACAATTACCATGAAAGTATTTAGAAAGATATCTTATGAATAGGAGGTTCCTTTCTAATAGATGACTCAAAAGAAATATCAACAGATACTACAGTGGGATCCAAAGTGTAATACTCTATGAGAACTAGGAGAGGAGGTAAGGAACAAATGAAATAAAGAAGAATGTTGATCAGATTTATTGGGGAAATGAGTAGGGAAAATCCACTATTTGTCTGAGAGGCTGAACAGCAGAAAAATTGAAAGTCTGAATACTGGCAACATCAGTAATATTAGAATGCCACTTGATGTGATGAGCATTAAAATCACCAAAGACAAAATATTCACAGATGGATGTAGAGAAAGAGTCATTTCTATGTCATCAGAAATTTTGTTTAAAATATTACAGTCCTGAGAAGGAGGAGAGCAATAAAAGAGATAGTAACAGAGTGCAATAATGAAAGTCAAAAGCATATGAATCATCTTGGAACTCAAGAGACATTTCCCTTACAATTGGGAGATTTTCCTGTATATAAACACTGAAGATATGCATATTTATGCTAGAATCTTTTCGTCAAAGAGGACTATAACCGAGTTTTATCTTTCATGGTTCAAATCATCACATTTTTTTGGATGGTATAAAGTTTTTATTTATTCTATCACATTTTCATCTAATATATTTGTTAAGATGAATTATGACCCTTGAGTCACATCATACTTTATCATGGGTTAGATTTCATTGTGTACTAACAGAGTAAATAATCAACTACCTGTTTTATAATATAGTGTGACCTTCAAATTTCAAAACTCAAAATAAGAAATAACTTTGGCTGAGACTCAAATCTACACAGACAAGATGAAATAAGCATTTATTACATGACGTTGTTAGTTTCTCTGGTACAGAATGTAAATTTGTGTCTCTTTTCAAATTACTTAATTCTCACAAAGCTTGGCAGATATTTTTAGCCAAAAAATAACATTAAGAAGCAAAAAAAAAAAAAAAAAGCATGTGAAACACAATTTCTTTTTCGTAAATTTCTTATTACTTTTTGCAAATGTTTCTTTTGTTTCTAGAGAACCTTCTCATAGAAACATCACTTTCAACATCCATGATGTAATCTTTGCTCAAATTTCTCCCCAAGAACAAATCAGAGCTTGGTTATAACTCACTTGCAATTAGAGAGAGCTTTCCTTTTACATCAGAGTTAATGCTTGTCTTTCTTGCAAAGACATTGGTCAAATATTTACTTCACAAAGCAAAGAGAAATTGAGATGTGTCTTGAGGATTTGGTCGTAAACGATACCAGAAACTCACCAAATGAAAAGATAATTAACGCTAATTAGTGGTCTGCAACTGGCTTGCAGACTCATGTGTGACATTACCAAATGGGAATGGGTAGCCTTAAACTTGGGGCACAATTCTCAGGAGGGTTTCATAACTGTCTGACTGAAGAATGGGCCAAGGCTACAAATACCTTGGGGCAGTCTCCAACAGCAGTAACATATTAATCTCCTGTCTCCTCTCACTCTATTCTCCAATCTATCTCCTTTTCACTTGCTTTTTGTCACTCTTTACTTCTTTTCCCTCTCTTTTTGTTCTTATTCTTTCTACCAATTTATAAACCTCCTTTTCTTTCTCTATATCATCTTAGCTTTTTTCCTATCTCATCTAAGAATTAAAAAAAAATGAAAATATTAAAATAATCTACTTCATTTTGTTTTACTGTTTCTCTAAAAACTGTTGAAATTTCTAATACTTACATCCCTGCTTCTGTCTCATTTTTCTCTGTATTTTCTTGTTTAATTCTTTAAATCTTATTCACTGTCTACATCATCCTTTGTTTTAGTACTTATCCCTGTGCTTTCCTTCATTTTCGTTTTTCGTCTCTCTTTCTACATCACTCGCTGACCTTCTGTCCATCTCTTTTACTTTCCTCTCTGCCATCACACCCTTCTCTTTCATCCCATTCCCTCCTGTTCTCTATTTCTTTCTTCCACTCTTTCCGTTCCCTTTCTTCACTATTTTTTCATCTTTTTCACTACTTTTCACCTTCCTTCCTTCTTCACATTTTATCTGTCTGCTTCTCCTTTTCTCGCACTTTTTCTCCTCTCTTTTTGACCACATTTTTATTCTATCACTTTCTTCTCTTTTCTTCTCTTCATCTTTTTTTATATCTTTCCTTTACTTTCTCATATCACTTTGATCATTTTCTCTATCATTTTTCTTTCTCTCTCTTCCCCTCTAACTTCAGAATTTGAGAAAAGCAAAGGAAAGTGACAGGCCAGTCATTTCTGTTTATTTTTGCCATTTCTTCATGAACTTACAAGAGCCTGACACTTACATTCCAGCAAGTCTGGTTGGCAACTGGGAGACTAATATCTGAAGGAATTCCATCCAAAACTTTTGAAATTCTATGGCAATTTCTCTTCTTTTACAACTAGCTTTCTTTCTTTTTTCCTTTTTCTGTGGTTCCACTTGCCAAGTGTTTGGACCTGCCATCTTAGACAGATGCCAGTAAAATTATGTACATGTCGGACTGCATCAATGTTTTGCTGTAGCAACACTTCCCAGGTCTGCTGACATGGAGACCTGTACAAGAACAAGTTGAGATAGGTAGCAGATGGGACTACCTCATCATCCCCTCAAAACCCCACTAAAGTCATTGTCATTAGTCAGATGGATAACCAAAGGTAGAGGAAGTGACCAGCACAAAAGGAAAAGAAAAATATCAAGCAGGGCACTGAGGGGAAATGACCAGTCCTGTTAGATTTAGCCCAGTGTCAAGAATCATTAACAACTTACTATCCACTCATGAATATTATATTTGAAGCTCTAGATTAGAGCCTCTTTTCTACCCTGTACCAACTTGATTTATGATTTGCTGCATATATTAAGCACAAAATAATAAACTGTTGTGTCAGCCATAGTTATCCCTACTCTTATGATTGCTGAATCCTCTTTGAATATTCCTCTTCAAAGTGTCCCACCTATTTATGTTTCAGGGTTAAAATTAAAAAGTAATTCTGCCCTTTCTTTGACAATTCTGACCTGATTTGGCTGAAAATGTCAAAAAAATAACTGAAGGACTTTTTATCTTCTGGCACCTTTGTACATCTATTAGTAGGATCAAAGGAAACAGACCAAACTAATACTAATAGTAGGCTTTTTCTCCCTCAAAGCTGAACCACTTATATACAAATCATAAGGGACAATACTAATTACTACCTGATAATGTCTCATTACCTGTGCTTTCATAGATTCCTGTATGATATATACCTACCAGGATTAACTTTTTTTTTAGCTTTTTGGACATTAACTTGCTAATGATTGGTCTGCAGCAGGCACTCTCCCCTTTAATAGAACAATGACCTGCAATTGACTTCAATATTAAAAATATATACAGCATATTATTATTCCATATATGTTTGAAACATTGTTTTCATCATTTTTAATGTGATACTTTAACTGATCTTGTTTGATCCTTCTTTAAGGAGTGTGTTGATATTTAACAAGCATTGTTTAGCAGGGCAAAATAACACAGATGAGTGACACCCAGTGAGGAACAAACTCAGTACAGTACTAATTATCTTGCTAAAAATTGATCTAAGGCAAGGTGTGTATTATATCCTGTGGTCTTTAAGCTGAAGATCACAATGTAATACGTACTAGGTAATATAGATTTGATGAAAGGATAAAGCAGAAAGAGTAATGCTGAAATCCAAAGGCCCATTGGGATAGTGAAAGTTGCCTCCCAAAAGCTAAGCAAAGTATTGAGAAACAGGAAAATTTTGTTAGAAACAAAGTGTACTGGAATATTATGTAATATCAGTCTTCTTAAATAGCATGGAATGCTAGACAATCTCCTCACAGATAAAGAAAAGTTTTGAAGCAACAAAAATGTGGTTCTACAGAAGGATGCTGAGAATACCATGGACTGAACATGTGAACAATGACAGTTTTAGAGAAAATGGCAACTTAAACGACACTTATACTTAACATCAGGAAAAGAGAGTTGAAATTTCAATGGCGCATAATGAGGAAAGAGAGCTTTGAAAATTTTGATACTCACAGGACAGACTGAATGCGAGAGAGAGAGAGGAAAACAGCATATAAACTACCTCGCAAGTTGTGCAAGACAAAGATTAGGAGAGAGAGAGCAAAACAACAAAATTTACAGAGCTACAAAAGACAACAAATTGTGTAGAGGCATAATTGCCAATGTCCTGAAGGCGTACGGCACAAAGAACAATTGTAATAAAAACAATTTGGAAAACAATAATCCAAAAGTCTATAAAATAGCATTTGTGCTGTATATTTGAATCCTTAGCACCTTCAGGAAATTGTATTAAAAATATTGAGTCTTCTATAATAGAATATTAAATGACCACAAAATATATGTAATAATATTGATTATTGAACATTAGTACTTCTCAGCACCTAAGTGACCTTACAATGATAGGTACTAATGTAGACCAATGCATAATAGTTTCCATACTGATCAATGTATAATAAGAGTCCTTGAACAGAACAATGTACTATTGTTATATGGTTATGTTTCAATTAATATAAACTGGAGTCAAAAAATACACTAAGAAATACCAAACAAAAACTTTTAACCTGACCTTGTAACTTTCATTCAAAAATTATGTTGCAGATTTTCTTTTCAAATCATTTGTGTTCTTTTCCCACAAGACTATTATATGTAATAAGTCATAGTTTTTGTGAGTTCATTTCTCTTGGTTGGGTTGGGTGGTAATAATATATATTCACTGTTTTATTCATACTTATAAAATTCATCTAGGGGGGGTCTATGTTTAATATATCAAACAAGTAAATGCTTAAATGCTATTCAAGATTTTAAATATGTTTTGGAAGCTTAAGTATTGTATACAGACAGACACATGTAATATATATATATATATATATATATATATATATATATATATATATATATATATATATATATATATTATATATATATATATATATATTATATATATATAGGTACCTCTGCACATTCATGATACCAAGGGTTTTAAATGAATGTTTAAAAATAAAAAATATTTCTTGAAGCTTTTATTTTAGTTTTAATTTAAAGTAACTAGATTAAATTTTATATTTTCAATAAACAAAATACTTTACTGTATTTCAAAACTAATTTAAAATTGACTGGAAGGAGGTTTCATTTGAAATTGCTAAGAATCACTTTTAGTGCCATTTTTAGACATCTTTTATCACAATGTCATTCTCCTTAATAAAAAAAATCTTTCAAAAATAAAATATACTTTTCTGAAACTTTGAGGAATATAAGCTGATTTAAAGTTTAATTAATCTGACTTAAAACAAATATTACTTACTTTAATTTTAAAATATCACAGGAATGCATGTTGATTTTAGTGGTTGACTGGTTGACACCTTCAATAAGTTTATCTAATGTTTTTCTACAGTGGACATATTTGCAAAATGTACTTAAAGAATATAAAGTGAGTACCTTTTTATATCATTTTTAACTACCCAGTAATCTTAAAAATTTAGGAAAATATTCTCTGTAATCTAATACCTTATTGAATTTAGGAAATATTGGCTTAAAATTTACTATAGTTATTGCTCTTATTTTCTGATAATGTTGTGTATGGGTGTCGGTATTTACAAAAATCAGCACATTTTTATATTTTTATTATTCTAATTAAAAAAAAAATAATAATAATTCATGTAAAAATTCATTATCCATTAAATTTTTTTCTTAAGAAAATAGTATCCATAATATATATCTTATTTATAAAAGTAATTAAAAGTTTTCTAATTAAATAATGTCTTAGTTTAAATGGTATTTTTTATTTTACAGTTCAGAGCAGATTTTTGGTAATTGAGGTCCTGTTTTAAAAAAAGAAATTTATGATTTAAATTCTCCAAGGAATTCTGCTTTTAACTAATATAAACATTAAGCTATATAAAATTTAATTTCTAGAAAGTTCATAAAATTAAATAAGGAGGTAAAAAAAAAATTTATATATTTTTACCAAGATTTTGTAAAAAAAAGAAAAAAACCCATTTTAAAAATAATTTGTCATTCATGAATAAGTCCTGAAAGTTTCATTAACATCAAGTAATTATTTCATTGTAGTAAGAATTTCCAAAACAATGTATTTTTCATGGCATAAAAGATGCTCAAATTTCCTACACTAATTTTTGGCCACCATGCTGACACACAAAAAAAAATAAGTTTTTTAACCAAAATTTTAAACATTCTAAAAAGGATAATAATAACTTTGCTTTTATTAAGTTTGGGGCATTTTTTCATCAAAGTATGCTAATTTTCATGACAAATCACTGGTGGTATATATATATATATATATATATATATATATATATATATATATATATATATATATATATATAATATGGCTAGGTGCTCATTTCTAAAATACTTGACTGTTATGGCAGCTAGCTAATGATCAGGCACATTTATGTTCCTTCAACATCCACAAAGCCAACCTGTAGTTTAAACTGTAACTATGCTGAGCAGACCTTAGTTACAGTTTCTGGGAGAGAGTGCAAAATCTGGCATAATCAACAGTTTTTGAATGAGGCCAATGTTCAAGAACTTATGATAACTCTATGCACACAGACAAACACACATTATATATAAGATTGAATAATGACCTTGGGGTGAAATGATTAAAAACAAAAGGGAACACAGCTTACAGGGTCATAGGGACACCATGTGTACTGCAGCCACAGTAGAAGTGGTGTTTCTTGGGTAAGATAGCCTGACAAAGCCCAATCCTCTCCAGGCTGGTTTTGAATTCAGAGTTTCCTTCTCCTAGATATATTGCCACCCAAGGTTACAGATCCCAGTCTGCCTTGCTATTTATCCATAACTGGGGGGAGAAGAAGAGGATTCATACCTGTCCCAAGGATATTAGCATGTAAGTGAATTTAATGAATCTGACTCATTTTGAGTTGCTATCCATTACTCCACCAGGCTTCAATTTTCTATACTAACAAATTAAATATTTCTGATGGGAGAGAGGAAAAGGTGATGGTTAGATAGGTAATTTTACATTTTTCTTTTACCTACAACTTTTTGGGGTCTATTTCAACTCTCAGTGCTTATATTCTGCATAAGAAATCAAAAGGGAAGAAATAATGTATAGCCAGTAATTCTTGTAAGCATTGCTGACAGAATGAGGTGATATATATACTTAGCATTACTAAGTGCTACAGGAGGTTGTCGATAATGATGATTGCCCACTCCTGAAGGGACACAGCATATAGAAGAAGATCAGGAGTTCATTTAGATGTAGATGTGTGACTGCTTTTATGCAAACTGGAAAATGTAACAGAAAATTAAACAGATGGACCTTGTTGGTCAGACTCAATAGAAAATATTTTAGTGTGTGTGTTTGATTTACATAAGTATGCACAAACAGACATATGCATACATACACATATATTTCCATGCACACATCAATATATTACTTCACAAACACCCACACACCAATATATATTTACAAAGATGAACACACACGCTCACATCAATATATATTGTCACAGATGAACACACATCAATACATATTTGCACAGATGAGCATACACACACCAATATATATTTCCACAGATGAACACACACACACATACACACAAAAATCAATATATATTGACAGATGAACACATAAAAACGCATAAATATGTATTTACACAGATGAACACACACAGACACATAAATATATATTGGCACAGATAAAACATACACAGAGACATCAATATATATTTACACAGATGAACACACACACACATATCAATATATATTTACACAGATGAACAGACAGAGGAAGAAAAGGAGAACATGTGTTAGATTAAAACTGAAAAAAAGTTTTTGTAATCCACAAGCTAAAAACTTCTTTGCTTTCCCAAGTTTAACTTTATATCTGATTTTGTTATTTATTTTGCAATTTAAGTCTCTCTTATAGACTGCTACAAAATCACTGACCTCTTCATTACTTGATGGACTACAAGATTAAAACAAATGAAAAAAGACAGTAAAAGAAATTCTCATTATCTCAAATAAATAATTATGATTTATTCATCAAACAATATTTAAATAAATCTTTTCATCTGAGCTTCTATGATCTGAGGTTGCTTTGCATAAAAACAGCCCTGAAAATACTTACAAACTACGCCAACCCCTGTTCCCTGCCCAAACCATGGTCAGTTTATTTCATCATTTGACTGGGTGACATTCACCTCAGAAGTCAAAGGCTTTGATTTGGCCACCCTACCAACACCTGAACTGAGCGTAAAATCACCTTTGCCTACAGAAGTGAAGCACTAATCAGAGATGGGACTATGATCAAGCTGACAAACAAGTGCTACTAATGCACTCTTTAAAGAATTCATTAAGTCGAGCCTTTTGATCTACTGAGTCTGAAGGAGAGAGATAGATATAAACTGAGAGCGAGCGAGAAATATTCTTGGGAGACAAAGATATATATATATATATATATGTATATATATATATATATAGAGAGAGAGAGAGAGAGGTGATAGAGACACAAAGAGAGAGAGAGAGAGAGAGAGAAAGTGAGAAGTAATAGTGCGATAAAAATATAAATTAAGAGAGAGTGATATCATTTAAAAATGGACAGAGACAGACACACAGTAGGAAATAAGAGGGAGACATATGGACTGAAAGAGAGTGGGAATTAATAGAGAGACAGATATAAATTGAGAGAGCAGGAAATTTAGAGTAAGAGACAGATATATAGACAGAGAAAGAGAAAGAAATGATAGAGAGACAAACAGAGAGAGGGTGGGAAATAATAAAGTGAGACAAAAATATAGATTGAGAGAGAGATATTATTTAAAACTGAACAGAGATAAGAGGAGACAGATATGGACTGACAGAGAGTGAGAATTATCAGAGAGACATATATAAATTGAGAGAGTAGGAAATTTAGAGTAAGTGACAGATATATAGACAGAGAGAGAGAAATGACAGAGAGACAAACTGGGAGAGAGAGAGAGAGTGGGAAATGATAGAGTGAGACAAATATATAGATTAAGAGAGAGAGTGATATCATTGAAAAGTGGACAGGGAGAAAGATAAAGATTAGGAAATACTAGAGAGACAAAGATAGATACTGAAAGAGAATGGGAATTAACATAATTTGAGAGTGTGGAATATAACAAAGTGAGTGATAGTAAGAATGAGACTGGAAAAAAAAGAAGAAAGCAGTAATAGCAAGGGTTAAAGAAAGAGTGAAAAATAATAGGGATGAAATGTGAGAGAGAGAGAGAGAGAAAGCATGAAGTAATAAAGATATATAGTGTGAAAAATAGAGAAGTAATAGGAAAAGAGGAAATTAAAATGAGGACTTAATAATTGTAAAGTCATATATATATATATATATATAAAAATAGAGCGACAGAGAGAGAGTGGAATAAAAATAAAAGTCAAGATTAATATGAGAGACAGAAGGGGATAATCTGGGAGATAGATAATTGCAGGAAGAGATATTATGTTAGATAAGAAAAAAGAGGTGAGATAAGAAAGAGATTAGAAAAAGATGATGACATTAGAAGGGAGAGAGAGAAATCAATAAAAGCAGAAAAAAGAAGATAAGGTAAGAGATGGACAAAAAGGAAGAGTATGAGGTTGAAAGAGAGAGAGAGATAATAAAATATAGATAGAATACCAAAGAAATCCAGAGATGCACAAAGACATAAAGATAGAGAGAGAGAGAGTGAGGGGAAAAAAGATAGAGAGAGAGAGTGAGGGGAAAAAAGATAGAGAGAGAGAGTGAGGGGAAAAAAGATAGAGAGAGAGAGTGAGGGGAAAAAAGAGAGAGAGAGAGTGAGGGGAAAAAAGAGAGAGAGAGAGTGAGGGGAAAAGAGAGAGAGAGAGAGTGAGGGGAAAAAGAGAGAGAGAGAGTGAGGGGAAAAAAGATAGAGAGAGAGAGTGAGGGGAAAAAGAGAGAGAGAGAGTGAGGGGAAAAAAGATAGAGAGAGAGAGTGAGGGGAAAAAAGATAGAGAGAGAGAGTGAGGGGAAAAAAGATAGAGAGAGAGAGTGAGGGGAAAAAAGATAGAGAGAGAGAGTGAGGGGAAAAAAGATAGAGAGAGAGAGTGAGGGGAAAAAAGATAGATAGAGAGAGTGAGGGGAAAAAATAGAGAGAGAGTGAGGGGAAAAAAGATAGAGAGAGAGTGAGAGGGGAAGAGAGATAGAGAGTGAGAGAGGAAAGAGAGATAGAGAGTGAGAGAGGAAAGAGAGTGAGAGAGTGAGAGAGGAATGAGAGTGAGAGAGTGAGAGAGGAAAGAGTGAGAGAGGAAAGAGAGAGAGTGAGAGAGGAAAAAGAGAGTGAGAGAGGAAAAAGAGAGTGAGAGAGGAAAAAGAGAGAGAGTGAGAGAGGAAAAAGAGAGAGAGTGAGAGAGGAAAAAGTGAGAGAGGAAAAAGAGAGAGAGTGAAAGAGGAGAGAATGAGAGAGGAAAAAGAGAGAGAGAGAGGAAAAAAGAGAGAGAAAGGAAAAGAGAGAGAGAGTGAAAGAGAAAAAAAGAGTGAGAGAGAAAGTGATAGAATGAGAGAGAAAGTGATAGAATGAGAGAAAAAAATGAAAGAAAAAAGGGATAGAGAGAGTGAAAAGAGAGAGAAAAATTCTCCCTTATTCTCTAAAAGAGAGAGAAAAAGGGATAAAAGAGAAAGAGAGAAAAAGGGATAAAAGAGAAAGAGAGAAAAAAGGGATAAAAAGAGTGAGAGAGAAAAAGGGATAAAAAGAGAGAGAGAGAGAAAAAGGGATAAAAAGAGAGAGAGAGAAAAGGGATAAGAGAGAGAGAGAGAAAAAGGGATAAAAGTGAGAGAGAAAAAGGGATAAGAGAGAGAGAAAAAGGGATAAAAGAGAGAGAGAGAGAAAGGGATAAAAGAGAGAGAGAGAGAGAGATAAAAGAGAGAGAGAGAAAGGGATAAAAGAGAGACAGAAAAAGGGATAAAAAGAGAGAGAGAAAAGGGATGAAAGAAAAATGGATAAAAAAGAAAAAGATAAAAGATAAAAGAGTGAGAGAGAGAAAAAGGGATAAAAGAGAGAGAGAGAAAAAGGGATAAGAGAGAGAGAGAGAAAAATGGATAAAAGAGAAAGAGAGAAAAAGGGATAAAAATAGAAAGAGAGAAAAAGGGATAAAAATAGAAAGAGAAAATGGGATAAAAAAGGAAGAGAGAAAAAGGGATAAAAAGGAAGAGAGAAAAAGGGATAAAAGAGAAAGAGAGAGAAAAGGGATAAAGAGAGAGAGAGAGAGAAAAGGGATAAAAGAGAGAGAGAGAGAAAAGGGATAAAAGAGAGAGAGAGAGAAAAGGGATAAAAGAGAGAGAGAGAGAAAAGGGATAAAAGAGTGAGAGAGAGAAAAAGGGATGAAAGAAAAATGGATAAAAGAGAAAGAAAAAGATAAAAGAGTGAGAGAGAGAAAAAGGGATAAAAGAGAGAGAGAGAAAAAGGGATAAGAGAGAGAGAGAGAAAAAGGGATAAAAGAGAGAGAGAGAAAAAGGGATAAAAGAGAGAGAGAAAAAGGGATAAAAGAGAGAGAGAAAAAATGGATAAAAGAGAAAGAAAAAGATAAAAGAGAGAGAGAGAGAGAAGAAATAAAGAGAGAGAGAGAGAAAAGAGAAAGAAAGAGGAGATGAAAGATAGTGACACCATCAGAAATCAAGACAGAAATAGAAAGAGAAAAAGAAAGAGGTACAGAATAAACTAAAGAGAGGGACATTAAGAGAATGACAGGGTGAGGAAAAAACAAATAAAAACTGAGTGACAAAGAGAGAGAAGTGGAGATTAAAAGATAAACAGATGGAACTCGAAAAACAATATAGAAAATGTGAGAGAAAGATTAGGAGACAGAGAGAGACAAAGATTATTTGGACCTTGAGAAAAAGGGGAAGACATATTGAGTGAAAAAAGAATGGAGAGAGATAGAGAAAAACTGACAGAGAGGGAAATGGATACAAAGATTGCTTAAAAAGAGAGAAAGACTTGTAATAAAGAGGAAAGAAAACTAGAAATAGAAATTAGAAATATATAAATTCAACCAGGCAAAAGCTAAATATTCCCTGAATCTTTGAGCAATGCCTTCACTCCCCACACAATGATTTTGAAAAGATTTCCCTCCCAGCAACTAAATTGACAGAATTCTGCAGGAGTTCATTTTCTTTCACACTTTCTCTTTTATGTTTCATTATTGACTTTCTTTCACGTATCCACCAAAGACATTGGAAGAATACAGAAGAGAATAATAAAAACTTCTCTGCCAGACCAAGAAGCACTTCTCTCTGATGTTTGGACATTTAGTTAGATTTGGGCAAATGGGTTGTCGTAAGAACTTTGCAGCACCCCCCTCACCAAGTAAATCAATAAAAAATATAAATTTCAACGGAATTTAGTATCTACTTGCGTCTTATTTGTTCAGGCTTTTTTAAAGCTCAATGCACAGTAAAATAAATAAATCGTACTGCAACTTTTTCAGAAACACATGTTTTTCATGTTCATGCCTTACAATTCAGTTAAGGTGGTATAAATTTTTTGTTAAAGCTAAATACCTTTGATTGTTAGTGTTCCTTACATAATAAAAAAACTGCCTTTTTTTCACTCACATTCTAAATCAGAAATGTATGTACTGGTTTTAAATAAAGTTGGTATACATGTTCTTTTAGATAAATCTAAAAGTCAGATTCCCTGTTATAAAGGTTTAAGTATTTTATAAATTCGACTCGCATGTACACAGTAGCAGATGGGAAAGTCAGTTTTTGCAATATTTTAGATACAAGGAATTTGAGGAATTTTTTTAAATAAAGAAATATGTTCACATTTAGATACTTGTTTTTATTATTCATTGACTTAAATTTTCTCTACCTGTTCATTAATATTTAATTTTCAAGTTGAGTATTTATTTTTTATTTGACTATAATTCTATTTCATGCCTTTATGTAAAAAAAAACTCTTTATTCAAATATATGAAAATGTATCTGGATGGATCTATGTTTCTTTATTTATATGCCTAGATTAATCTGAAGTTCATTTTAAAATGTATGTTGCAAAAGGACACACTGACTTAATGTTTTATTTAGAACTGCAAAAGATATAGTTTATCTTTTGCTCATTTATGTCTACTTGCTTGGTAGTTGTTTTTTAATATATTGATAAAAATATCACTTTTATTTTTGGCTTTGGAATGATTGTGCAGCATCAGTTTCTTTGAGAAATAAGGCAAAATTGCTGTGTATTCTACCATTGCAATCCTTACAATACTAACAATCTTGGTGAGTATCTGTAATATATGACCATCCAGAACCTGGTCTATAGATGTAATAATATTCAGTTGATTAATGTTGAAGAAGCATTAATGCATCCATTTCAAAATGTGCAGCAATTCTCTAAAATAACCATCTAGAAGAGCCTACAATCTGTTCTTTCTCAAACAGCTCTAATTGAATAAAAGGATTATATGTACATCCTAGATGGCATGATACCTGAATGCATTGGACTTTTGCACTACACTGAACCTTATTCCTGTAATAATTGCCACAAAATTTCAGGCATAGAGAGTGCAATACTATGACTGTTTCTATAGCACAAGCTTGTTGTAGACTTTGGAAACTTTATCAGATTATCTTATATCCTCCAGCAAGCATATACTGTCCCCAAGTTAAAATTGGTATAATCCTTAAAGTTTATATATATATATATATATATATATATATATATATATATATATATATATATATATCTAAGAAGAAGAAACCAAAGTATTAGTAAAATGAACACAAAGTCTTCCAAATGACCAAAGAAAATCAAAACCAAATACAAAAAAGGAGGCATAAACTAAGAAAATCAAATCAAAGACAGACACTTACCTAAGCATTAAAAGACGGTGATTTATGTCTAAATGACCAAAACGGTGCAAATATGTTACCCAGTGACACTAATCAAAATGAGACAAAGTTCAGATCACTACTCAAGTTTCACATGAGCATAATCATTATGCAACCACAATGTATAAAAATCTACATCTATCTTATACAAACTCCTTTATACAAGAACATACTTCAGTCATATATATATGTGTATATATATATATATATATATATATATACATACACACACACACAAAATAATAATAGTAATAATGGCTACTTTGTATTTGTTCAATACCCACAGAGCAGAGCCCATCTGTGGCTATTAGTTAAAATTTCTGGGAGGGAGTGCATAATCTGGTATGATCAGTAATTTGAACAATACCAATACACTCAAGCCCGTGGTCACAATGACTTCTGGTCTTGTGCTAGCATAAATGGCTTCTGAACAATACTGCCTACCTAATTTCACTCATGATTCTTGGGTTAACTCATGGTGGGGTTTACAGTCATTTTCAAAGATCTCAAATGCAGGGATTGCCTCCCCAAGCCAATAACATTATGAAGTCATCTTCCTGATAAACTGACTCATGTGATTCAAATCTCGGCCTCATCGTTGGCAAGCTACCACTCTAACTTGCCCATTATATATATATATATGTATATCAGAAAAAAAATGACTTAACTCTTAAATAGCAGATTTTGCTCCGAATTTGAAGTTTCTTGGTAAAATTTGCATTCTTCAAAGGGTTCCAGTTTTGAATGATATTTTCAATTTTTTCAATTTGTTCAATATCTTAAATCCAGACTTGAAAAGGTCAAGATTTAATTAGTGAATAAAATTTCAGTGTTCATGTGGAGTTGTTAAAAGTATAAGGATGA
Organism: Acanthosepion esculentum; assembly: GCA_964036315.1. NCBI lineage: Eukaryota > Metazoa > Mollusca > Cephalopoda > Sepiida > Sepiidae > Acanthosepion > Acanthosepion esculentum. The sequence continues at coordinate 117,917,755 of OZ038489.1, read as the reverse complement.
AGGTGCCAGAAACCCAATCCTAAACTGGGAACAAGGGTTAAACCTCTACTCCTGTTCAAAAGAACAGGGATGAATGTGAACCAGATGCTATACAAACTTAGCTATTCCTATTGGGAAAGGAATAAAATAGTAATAATTACCAAATAAAATTTCAGGATCCAGGCAGATATGTCAAAAGAACAGTTGAAGGAACTGAAAATCCAATCATAAACAAGAAACAAGGGATAAACCTCTACTCCTGTTCAAAGAATCATGAAGGAGTATGAACCAAGCTATAGGTGAATCTACTTAAAGCAATTGTTAAGCTGCCTTTAAGGTTTCTGGATATGAAGTAGGGGATTTATGAAATTAGTCTTCAATTATTATTAAGTAAAAAAATTTAGTTTTAATTGCAAAAAAATTAAAAATCATGTTAGTTGTAAAAGGTTAGTGTTGTGTACAGAAAGCCTGTTTCAGACATTTTTTAATTCACTATTTTCTCATGTTAGCTTTTGTTCTCCAACTGATAATACCTTGATTAATGTCTACTGACAGATATATATATATATATATATATATATATATATATATATATATATATATATATATCTGTCAGTAGACATTAATCAAAGTATTATATATATATATATATATATATATATTATAATAGATTACAATAAAAACGTTTTACATCACCACACAAAAGCTTTCATGTTTCAGAACTATAATAGTTCTTCCTCAGGTGATAGTTGATAACTTGTATTTTTTAAAAAAAAAAAAGGTAAATGCTACGAACTGTGGATTTTTACTCCATATATGTAATAATGATGAAAGTAGAAACTTTAGAAATCCATGGTAATAATTTATTACCATGGATTTCTAAAGTCTCTGCTTTCATCATTATTATTTTTGCTCTATTCTTACATTGAGCTCTCTTTGGATTTATATCCTCTTTGGAATTATCCCTACTAATTATCAAATAATATATATATATAGCATAATGAGAAGCCACATATACTTTCTTAATATGTATATAATATAGAAAAAACAACTGAAAAGTTGCAAATTAAAAAAAAAAAAATTGGATGTTTTTTTGTGAAAGTATTTATATATATATATTATATTATATATATGTTATATATATATATATATATATATGTTATATATTATATTATTATTATATATATATATATATATATATATATATATATATGTGTGTTATATATTATATTATTATTATATATATATATATATATTATATATTATATTATTTCTTTATATATTATATATATATATTATAAATTAACTGATTTAAAATATGGTTTCTTCACTACACAGTAATAACCATGTTCCAAAATTATGCTCTGTAAATTTACATTGAGCACTGTTTTGTAAAAATAAAAATAAAAATATCAATAAGAAAACCAGATTATATATCTTACTGTTCTTTCTTTTTATATATATATATATAAAGTGATGCTGAAAGTTCTCAGCCCAATTAAGTCAGGATTTCAAAAATAATTTTTCTCTTTGTTCAGATTTTTGGAAGTGTGTTTGGCTGAGAACGTTTCAATCTAGATATACTTACTTGCATACATACAGATCAATAGATGATAGAGCAATGAAATAAGTAAAAGAAAGAGATTTAAACCAAAAGAACACAGGTGTACAATAACGAAAAATAAATAGAATTCTAAAAAAATAAAGGAAAACATTTGCTCTTTGTCATTAGTTTGGTCATAGCACAGCAATAAAAAAAAACTGTTAAAAGGTGCCAAACATTGTTTAAATTATGCAGCAGTGACGCAACAGAATTCAATAGTTAATTTTGATGTTTTGTTCACCTTTTAAAACAATTTTTCTTGGTGGTTATTCAATTTTATGTTCTTTTCAATCTCATGTTAACATTTTGTAATGGAATCAAAAGATAATGTCACACATTTTCCTCTTTATCTAACAGACGAAAACGGCAAAACAGTATCATAGAATCTATTTCAAATTTAAAACTCATTTTTTTTCAGAATAACTCATTAGATTTACTTGTTTGCCTTTTCACACAGAGAAATTTTGATTTAGTTAAATTTATAAGAGAATTTAAAATGTATATAATGTTCAAGTGATTGACATAACAGGAGAAAACAGTGAAAAGGAAAGCAGGGGAGATCAAGACAAAATCTTTGCTTCCATCATAAAACAAAAAAATAAAAATATCAACTTGCTTCTAAAAAAAAAAAAAAAAAGATATCTTAAAATGTTAGGCTAATTAGACTCTTCAAGATTTTCTTCCCATTAAAAGAAAAAAAAAGTAAAGAAAGAAAACTTACTTTTTCTGTGTATTGTTATTATTTGTCAAAGTTTTAGTTATCATCACACAATCACATGTGATCATCTCAGTTCCAGAGGTGTGTCAAACAAGATAGAAAGTACAAAGTGTTAGTCAGTCAGCACCTTTATTTTTTTTGTTTTCTGATAAACCCTGATATAATTCTCATAAAAAGTTTGATTATACCAAATAATGAGAAAGCTATTTTTAAAAAAATGTTCAAATAAAAGACCTTAAAAGTTTTTCTTTTCTGAAGCGATGACAAAACTTGAGAGATTTACAAAGAGATAATAACTTAAATATCAAGAACTAAAGATACTAATGAAAAGGAACTGGTAAATTTGAAATGGGCTTGCCAAAAATGTTCTACTGTTTTTTTTTCCTCTCTTTTCATTAAAGTTTGCTTTCAAGAACAAAGAAAAGAAAAATATCTTAAAAAAAAACTCCAGGTGAGTTAAGAAATCTGATACTTCATATACATTTCCATAACTTTCTCACCTTGATTATTTTAAAGGTAGTGTAGCATTAAATATATAACACTGTTCTACCAGTAATGCTTGTCTGCCTCCTAACAATCTCCTTTCAGATTTTCAATTCATCTCTATAATAAATAATTTAATCCATTGACATTAATAGGCCTCTTCTGTTGAAAATGCTTACCTTAATATCTGATCCTAGATAATCACTTTTTTTCATTTTCAGGACTTAATATATACATTATAACTTACTAAAACAGTTTTCATGTTTTGATGTAAGGTAGTAGCCTTACCATTGTTTTGATCACATTTCAGGTGTCATTATTATGGTAATTATTATTCTTACTATTGTTATTACTATTCAACAAAATTTAAAGATAAGAGACTTCTAAAGCAGATGTTTGTATGTAGAAAGCATAAAAATTGTTTCTTTAAAAAATCCTTTTTGTTAAGAAAATGATTTGATCAATGAATCTGAAGGAAAATGCTGGAAGTTACATCCAATTAATAACAACAACCCCACTAACAAAAGTTACTGATGTTCATCTGTGTGAATTTCTGAAATTAGAAACTACTATTATCAGACATGAACAGTTATCCTCATCTTGGATGTTATGATCATTACACCCTCCAGCCTTCCATAGGTGCCTTTTTTATTTGGTAATATACTCAAAGTTTTGGGATAATGTTCTAGTAGATATAAGAATTGGTTAAGCATTGCTGTTTACTTGGTGGACATGAGTTTAATCTTTGAGCTAGGTAAGAATTTAATTCTTGGCTAATAAAGGATGCACCTCTATCAGAGAGAATATATGGGAAACTGTAAAGGCTGAAAATTTGGTCAAGGCATTTTATTGGTGTTGCTGAACTGACAGGGATATTCATCTATAACAGTTACCAAATACTTATGAGTATTAGATGGTAAGGGCCCTTTAAAATCTATGCTTAATTGGTCAATGGGATCCATAGTTCATATTAATTCTCCCAGAACAGAAGGTTTGAAGAAGTTTGGCTTCAGTTTGGAGCAAATTAACCACTGAGAGCAAACGTTTTTCACATCTTCCGTTGAATATGGAAGGTTTTTGCATTTAACAAAGTGTAACATCCATGTAAATCCTGGATGCTATAAACTACTATGAAGTTCTTTTAGAGATGAACTTGTTAGGACTGCACAGTGAGCTTGTGTTAAGGCATCTGGGGCAACATTGTCAGGTCCAGATTTGTATGTGATGGAATAACTAAATTCAGCCATTTCTACTTTCCAACTCTAAGTTTTGCTGTTCTTAACCTGCATTCGCTTTCTATTGTTGAACATGAATGCAACTGAACATTTATCAGTTATTAGAGTAAAGTGATTGCAAAACAGTAAGTGTCACCACTTTCTAACAGCGTCAATGGCAGCTGTAGCTTCATTTTCCACCAAAGGGTAGTTTAATTCACTCTTATTTAGGCTGTATCACATGAAGGCAACGAGGCAGCCATTTTGATTAAGAGTTGCAGACACAGCAACATCAGAAGCATCACATTCTATGAAAAAATAAATACTTTCATCAATAGAGCTAAGTGTTGCGGAACGTAATTCCTCTTTGAGTGTGTTAAAAGACTCCAAAGCTTCTTTACTTATTGGAAAAGATTTAGTATTGATCAATGGACAGATTTTATTAGAAAACAAAGGAATCCATTTGGAATAATATGAAAACATACACAAGGTCCACCTCAGCAAAACAATATTTGATGGGAGTGGCAATATCTGGAGTGAGTACTGTCAGGATATGGCTGAATAGTATTATGACTTACATCATAGCAGAGTATTTTAATAGTCTCAGTAGATATTACAGATTTTGATTCATTTAATATAAGACTCCAATTTTTGTACCATTTGCTGGTATTTCTGAAAATTATGATTATGTTGTTTTTTATCATAACCAACAATGGTGACGTTGTCTGCATAAGGATATGTATCTATAAGGTTCAAATTTGTTCATTGTCCTTTGAAACATAGAGACCCCATTCGTTATACCAAAGGGCAACCTACAAAACTGGTATAGCTTCCCATTGGCCTCAAAAGCAGTAAACTTTTTATCCACCTCAATTATTGGCATCTGATGGTAGGTGCCCTTCAGGTCCAAAATCAAAAATACTTTGTACCAGACTGTTTATCATATCATCAAATCCAAGGCATTGGGTAGGCATCCAACTGTGTAGATAAATTAACCATTTGGGAATGACCTACAGAGAGCCGTTTATTGTGCTTATTGGTAAGGTCCTTTGCAACAACCAACTGGACTCTCCATGGTGAGTAGCGGGGTTCAATGATGTTATCTGAGAGTAACTGGGAAATTTTCTTCTCAATGAACACCTGATCATCTCTACTAAAATGCCAGGGTTTTGGTAGAAACATTCACAAGTATATTGGTAAATAATGACGGTATATTTACCTTAGCTGCAGCAAGAACACAATGTACATTTCTTTGACTAATTCTGAAGTTGTCTTTGTTCTCACCATAAGTGAAGATTATATTTTTGTGTAGCTTCTGAAACTCATATGTGAGAATTACCTCCACACATAGGTTATCCAAAATCCCAAAGTTTCAAGCTAACTTCGTTGAATGCATCTTCAGTAATAAAGTTTTTTGAACTACAAGAGTTGGCCCTTTATGGTGACCATTGTAGTTGCATGAGAGAGATTTGGGGTATAGATATCCAGAATTACACACAAACTTGGTTTAAACATCATAGCCATCATCCCAGATGACTTGCTCTTAGATTAGCAAAAACCTTCGAAAAGTGTTAATTTTTTTCCACAATTAAAATATGATGCTACGAGCAGGACAGACTTTCAAATTATCAACTGTGGCACTTTTTCTGGTAAGATCTTTTTGGCAGAGCTAGAGTTGTGGGGTCTCTCTTCTGAACATTCACTCTTGGTACCAACAATGGCTGCTACACCCAGGACCAACGAAGTGCTTGTAGGGGAGTAAAGTTGTGAATTTCTTTGGCCAAGACCAAGTGCACGTGCGTGATTGAAAGCCAACAATAAATCCAGTGATGAATTTTCCAGCAACCACTGCCTAATATAATTGGATTAAATCCTACTTATAAAGGCATCTCCAATCTGCTCTCCTCTGTATTGTTTGGCTGTGGCAATTTTATAGTTGCAATCTTTACTAAAATTTCTGAGTTCCTGACGAAAATTCTCAAGAGACTCCTCTGATTTCTGGCGTTTGGTCAGAAGCTGATGCCTAGCAGAGATCTCATTATGTGTCTTGATATATAGTTGGTGTAATGTTCGGATGGCTTCCTCATAATTTGTACAATCTTCAATGTACTCATACACTCTGGATGAACACAATTTATCAGAGATCGGAAATTGTCAGCCACTTCATCCCCACATTCCAGAATAAAATTTTCAAATGTTCTTTTCCAGTCCTTAGAAGTGTTAGGGGCATTGTGGTTTTGGACATGTTAAATTTTCCCCTCTTTTGTTGAATAAATTGTTATGAATTTAAAAGCAATTCCAAACTGCAGGAAGACAAGATGGTGATAACCTTAAGAAAGGTTTTATTCAACAAAAGAAACTGAGCAGAACAACACTATCAGTGTCTCTCCACATAATCCCCCTCCCTAAAATACAGCATAATTTATAAAAGAAAATGTATTTTCACTTGTTTTGTAATCTGTCACACATACATAATACAAGTAATAACAGAAAGACTTCAATGTAAAATAATAAAGTATTTAATTACCAAATGCAATTAAAATATATTAACAACAAATAAGTAAAGAGTCAACAGAAAGATTGTTGATTACTAATCAGTTAATATATGACTATGTAGAGCTGCTAAGAAAAGTACTAATTCGTCTTGAAAAACAGGACACTCGACTTTAACATTCAGGTTAACACAATAGTCAATCATGTAATTTTAACCATGCCAGTGAGTGGCATGATATCTCTATTTATAATAAATGGTGGTCTACATTGCCATTGTCTGGAGATTCATGTTCAAACTCCAGTGTCAGCAGTGACACTTTTTTTATTGATATATGACAATTTGCATGCAATAAATTTATATACAAAACACCAAAGAAGAGTTCATTTCCTAACACCTTCATCATTCATTCATTCAAATGCACTGTTAAGGGGTGTCTTGAGAAATGGGATTGTTAGATCTTTTTTTTCAATATGTGATAAATGGGTCAGGAGGTTTTAATAAAAGTGAGTGGGTTATAAAATAATTTTAAAGGTCAAAAAGCAAAATTAAGGGCATAAGATCAGGTGGGTGGCAATGGGAAATTTCTTCTTTTTTAAAAAGAAAAGAAAAGAAAAAGTAAACATCTCCCCCCTCACCTATTTACATAAGACTAAGTGTATACTTCTTTGAATTTTCTCTCATCTTAAAAAAGCTCTCGATGTAAATAGGCATTTCAATTATGCAGATCAACAGTATGAGACAAAAATACATTCTTAATATCTCTTGGCATTTCACAACCCATACAGATCTTGATTTTTAGAAACTCCATTTAAATTGTCTATTTTTACTTTGCAGATGGCATTTTTTAGGCTTGTCACTTTTTTTCTATAAATATTTTTTTTCATTGATAAATATCTGCACCAACCATCTTCTGTGTATATAAAATGGTAGTGGAGGTGGTAGTGGTGAAGATGGTGAATAATAATAATAATAATCCTCCAACAATTATACAGACAATGGCATCTCAAAAGAAGAAGCCCTTTCCAACCACTTTGTAAAATTTGGCACTAGGTTTAACAGATCTAATTGCTGTTTGGTTAATGTAAGTAGAGGACTGATTCTAAAATGGAAAAGCAATATTAATAGTAGAGAATATTTATCCAGAAGACTGGCATAAATGTTTGATTCTCACACAAGAAAGCTAATAAGGCTTTTTGGAAGCAAAATCTGAAGCCAGTCATTAGAGAGCTGAATCTGGTGACAAGCAAGGGGAGTAAATTATACCTTAGTTTAAACTGGCATCATAGGGTAGAGGCTTAAAAGGCACAATCAAAGACTTTCAAAAGAATTTTCACGGAAACGGAAATGAATAGAGTTTGGTCTTTGAATGCAAATCTACAATCATCTGTGTCACAAGAAATTTTATTTACCTGGCATTGGCTGGTTATTTAACAAGTGGCCAAAATTTGAACGTGGGAAAACTGAAAAGTGAATAACTAAAGCTAGAGAAGTAAAATGAATTGTTTGTCATGTAAAGTGAGTAGCTAAGCAATTGAGTCTTTTTAAGTAAGGCCAGAGAGGCATGCAGAATGCTTGAGGCTTGTTGAACTTGGTGATCTCTTCTTAAGACCATTGACCACTCACCTTATACTATGAGTCATAGTGAGGCTGCCTGGGTCCCTTCAACTTGACCAATTCTGCATATATTCAAGGCTTTGATCTACAGTCACTTCATTGCCACAAAATCTATTCACCACTTCTTTCTCTCTCTCACACACACCTTTCACTCTTTCTCTCACACACACACACCTTTCACTCTTTCTCTCACACACTTCTCACACACACAAATATTTTCACAGAAACAAAAAACGTTTGTTGGTGTGCCAAAATCAAGCATAAGAGATCAGTGATATATAGAACCTTCAATGGCTTACTGACTATATTGCTTGTCCATTATGTTTGTGGAGAAAATGTTTTAACATGACAGTGTCCATTTTCTCAATATAGAATATTGAGATAAATAAAGCATGATATCTCTCAGTTTCCTGTGAGGTACCTTCAATATCTTCTTACCAATGCCAGCAATTAACCCATTGATAGAAAAACAATAATATCTGATATATTATCCCTCTGAGATCCACAGCCCCCCCCCCCCGACCCTAATAAACTTGTGCCAGTCTTGACAGTTCATTAAGAAATTTTTATGGTGAATTTTAAGACCTAATGACATTTGCTTTGTCAATTTCTTTTTTATGCTTCTGAAGAGATTTTCTACTTTCAATCATGTCTGTCTGCTGGGGATAGGGAGCAAATATGTCATTACTCCTTCCCAACCAACTGGATAAATAGGTAAGGCATGTCCATCAGTGGTCAAGTGCACTATCTGACATCTGGATCACCCAATGGGTTGAACTTGCTTACACTACAAATGGCAGCAAGTGTAGGATATTCTTTAGGGGTTGAATGCCGATCATGTAACAGATTTGCCAGTAAGATATATTCTAAATATATCTTTTTTCTACCTTACCACCCCTGAAAGGATAGCAATGAATGCTTTCAGTTTATCCCTGACCATCATTTGAAAAATGTCCATTGCAAACAAGTTTGTTTCTCCATACTCACATAGTTGCTTGAATGATTAGGTCACCTGTTGTAGAGTAATTATTAACAAACTGGGAGATTCACTGCTAATGAACTTCACCTTCATTGGGAAATACATTATTACAACTCTCTTCCAAACTAAGCTAAGTTTAATATGATTGACAATAATAATAATAATAACTGTAGGCAAGAAGGACAGAGAAAAACAATGCATACACCTACCTACTGAGTAAATGGATGGTTGAACAAGATTTAAGAGAGATAACAAAAAGACAAAATTTATTAAGACCTACAAAGGGCAGGAAATTGTGGAGAGCCATGATCACCAACGTCCTGAAGGAGAGAACAGCACACAAAAGAATTTTTACATGAATTTAAATAATCAGTTTATGTATGAACTTTGCAAAATTAAGCCAATAATAATAATAGTTAGAATGTCTCTGAAGCACTTTCAATGTCTTACCTCAAACGATTCTTTACACGATAACATCAAAGATATAATCTGATGAAATTTACTTGTCTAGCACTGAGTATTGAACAACAATTATGATAAATCATTACATTCTGAGCTATTCCCAATGACAAATATCTTTCAGGAATTTGTTTTCTAATAATTGATAAAGAACACTTTTTCACATCACTAAGATAATCAAGAAAAGATTCAGGAATGCAGTTGTTCACTGCAAAACCTATCCAAGTGCCAACTGTTGAAGCGCCCACTTCCCTGTTATATGTAAAATTACAGAAACTGAAGAAGCCCAATGCAGTATGCATATTCCAGTACAACAGACTCCTGAATGTCCCCAAAGGAAAAATATATGGACAGTACGAAAAAAAAGATACAAGGGATGAAATGGAAACTTGAAATGGGACATACTAACAGAAGCTTTAGAGACATCAGAAAATGACATCATTCCAAAGGAGAATGAACAAAGAAAAAAAAGAATGGATCACAGATGAGATTCTCAATATGATGCAAAAGAGACAGAAAACAATGCCAGGACATGGAACAGAATAGAGAAAACTAGACAATGAAATAAGGAATGAATGCAAGCAGGCTAAAGAAGAATGGTTCAATGAAAATTGTGCAGAAATAGAGAGAATGAGTATCACAGATAAAGGAGAAATACATAAAAAAAAAATAAGAGAATTAACAGGACAGAAGATGTGTTCATTAACAGGCTGCATAAAATCCAAGGATGGAATGCTGATATTAGAAAAACTTTTCAGCACTGGAATGAATATACTGGAGATCTCTTCCATGATGAAAGAAAACAACCGACAATACACAGAAATACTGATAGGTCAGAAATTCTAAAAGCCAAAGTAGAAGCAGCACTGGCCAAACTGAACAGAAACAAAGTGGCAGGGCCAGACAGAATTGTAACAGAAATGCTGACAGCCTTAGATGATTTTGGCATAGACAAGATTACGGAAATAATAAATGAAATCTACAACAGTGGTGATATAACGGAAGATCTAAGAAAAACTATTTTCATAGCACTGACTAAGAAACCGAGCACAAACAAATGTGAATCCCACTGAACAATCAGCCTAATGAGCCACATAACAAAAGTCATCATCCAAATTCTGCTGAATAGAGTGTTCATCAGAATCAAGCCAGAGCTAGGAGAAGAACAGTATGGGTTCACTAGAGACACTGGATCAAGGAACACAATATTTATGCTCAGAATGTTATCAGAAAGAGCAATATAAATGCCAAAGAAAATGTATCTGTGTTTTATAGACTACCCAAAGGCATTCAACAAAGTATGTTGCAAAAATCTGTTAGAGCTGCTCAGCAACCTTGACATATTTGGGAAAAAGACATTAGAATAATAAAAAATCTCTACTAGCAGGAAACTGCCTGCATAAAGATAAAAAATATGTTCAGCAGATGTACAAAAATAGAAAGGAGCATAAGGCAAGGATGTGTCTTCTCACCAGACTTATTCAACCTATACAGTGAGGCAATTCTGAGAGAACTAGAAATCCTACCAGGATTCATCATTGGTGGCCGCCATCTTAACAACATAAGATATGACGCAGTACTGATGGCAGATACAGAAAGGAAACTACAAAACCTCCTACAGAAGGTAGCAAAGGAGAGCAAGAAGGGACTAAGCATAAATTACAAGAAGACAAAATGAATGGTTATCAGCAAAAAGATGAGCCCAAAATGCAATTTACAGGTCAGGGACACTAAAATCAAGCACGTACAGAAATTGAAATATCTGGGAAGCATTCTAACAGTGGACGGAAAGTGTGACACTGAGATCCAAAGATGTATTGGGATGGCCAAAGATGCATTCCAAAAGATAAAGAGAGTATTATGAGACAGGAAAGTTTCATTAGAAACAAAGGAAAGAGTACTAAACTGTTACATGATATCTGTCCTCCCGTACAGCAGCAAATGCTGGACAATGTCCTCAAAGATGAAGAAGAGACAAAAGGATGCTAAGGATACTGTGGACAAACATGTGAGCAATGACGAGGTTTTTGGAAAGAATTGAAACAAAGAGGAAACTTATACTTAACATCAGGAAAAGGCAGCTGAAATTTCTGAGACACATAATGAGGAAGGAGGGCTTGGAAAATATGATACTCACAGGATGTATGGAGGGACAGGGGAAGACAATGTGAGACTTAATGGCCTTGAGCAAGTGGGTTGCAGAACAGGGTCTAGGAGAAATAACAAAAAGAAAAACTTATTCAGCTACAAGGGACAGGAGGAGGTGGAGGGCCATGATCGCCTATGTCCTGGTGGAGGGCCATGATCGGCTAATATCTGAGTAATAAAAAAAATCTCATCAACCATCTCCAAAATTCTCTTCATGTTAGCCAGAAGGAACTTGCAATAAGCACTGAAGCCATGCAACCAGACAAGAAAACTGAATCTATGTAACTGACATTTTAACATTTGTTCAGGCAGAAAACTATCATTTAGAAAATACAAAGCATTCAAACAATGAAACGATAAATTCACTCAGTTTATTATTTATTTCAAGCTTAAAAAAAATATTCTGTATTTATCACTTTAAAGTCACTAAAATTTAAAACTTACTCCAGAAAGAAACCAAACAGTATTAGAATTTTGAAAAATAAGTAGAAACTAAAATTACTTATGAAAAAGTATCAAATCAATGGTGACTTTAGAATTAATATTATTGCAGGTATGAACACTCTTCATCATTTTTCTATTGTTTTAATAATGTCAATAACTTATCTTTCTGTTTATTGAAATAATTCTCTGATCAACAATAGTTATTATTTTAATCAAGAATAAATAAAATTTCTAGAGAATTTAAGTAGTCCATTTTTCACAGTTTTTCATTAATTTGAAACTAAATTATCAAGAAACTAGTAGCTACATAATAAACATTTTTAATGAGAATTAAACATTTTAATAATTAGAAAAAAATAAATTATTTCATCTTAATTTTTATCCTCAACTTTTTCTTTCACTTTTAAGAATCAGTAATGATCATAGCTATACAAATATTCTGTATCTTCACACTGTACTTTTGTAAAATAAAACAATTAACTGTTGTAAGTTAACTTACTACTGACAAATCAATCATTTTCTTAGAATATAAAGGTTCTATCTATGCCAATTACAATAAATAAAGTAAATGGGCAAAATTTTCACAAAATTCCTACAGCCCTAAATAAAAGAACCTAGAAAAGTTGGTATCATCTTTCCCTACTTCCTACAATAATCCACTGGCCTATATATAGAGCCCTTGGAAGGAGTACTGACATATTGTCTGAAGAGTGCTTGAGATGTGAAACAGAGACAATATAGTATTGAAGCTTTTGCCCACACTGTCTGCCCATATATATATATATATATATATATATATATATATATATATATATATGGGCAGACAGATTATTGTATTATATATATATATATATATATATATATATGTATAATACATCAAAGTGGATCCTAATAATATCAAATATTAAAACCGATCCACAAAGAGAGCTCAATGTATTTATTATAACAGAGCATATACAAGACCAATATACATAGAGTTGACTAAAATAGATCTATACCCACATGAGGCAATTTGGGATGTTTTTTGTTGTGTAATATATATATATATATATATATATATATATATATATATATATATATAGGAGAATAGGATATATAAACTCTATATATCAAACTAAAAGTGGATGAATGAATTTAAAAAAATCCTGTTATGTGTTTCATAGGACTTCAGATTAAATAAAATAAAAATAATAACAGAAATTACAGTATAGACTATACAAAGCTGGAACACCTAGGAATTTAAATAAAAGAATTTAACACAAAAAGGATATTTTATGAAACAACACACTTGATGCATTAGTCATTCATTGTAATAAATTTGACCATACCTTTTGACTTAAAGAAAGCAGTATTAATTAAATAAGTAATTTAAGCTGAAAATGTATAGGAAGTGCACTAATTTCCATGGTAAATTTCCATCCAGGATCATATCACCTTTATTAACAAAACTACTACTGTTACAATGTAAGAAATTTAAAAACAACAGTGATAAAAACAAAATGGTAAAAAGCTAAATGAGTTTGGCTAGACACATCAAATGCCAGAAATTTAATGCTTTAACTTTAAATTTAGAGCATTTCCATATATTCATCATACCAACATTTATGTATTTTGTTTACTCCCCTATATATATATATATATATATATATAGTACAGGTAATCAATCCGTTGGTATATAATCTGGGTGGATCCTAGTAATATTAATTATTAAAACTGATCCACAAAGAGCTCAATATATTTATTATAACAGAGCATATGTAGTTTTTACAGCAAAAAACAAAAACAAAAATTACCTCAACATGGGAATAGTTTATTTCAAGCTGGTTTGTATGCAGCTATCATCAGCGTCTAAGTGTCTGTCTCTTATTTTAAATTTATTTTCAGTTCAAGGTCAAGGCCTTCAAATTCCTAGAGTTTAAGATCAAGATTTCATCTAACCTTAAAATAGTTGACTACCTAGGTGTCGCCCTTAACCTTAATGATAAAACCTTTAAACCTTACCATAAAAAGAACAAAACCCCCAACTATATTAATATCAGTTCAAACCACCTCAATGCAATCCTAAGACAAATACCCACTACTGTTTACACCAGGATTGGTAAACTATTGTCCAATGAAAATATCTTTAATAAGAGTAAAGAACTATATGAAAAGACCCTCTATAAAAGTGGTTTCAAAAGTAAGCTGTCTTACGTGACCATTATTAGTAATACCGATACACGAATAGTGGGATGCAGGTGTAAAAATAGGAAAAGAAAAATCACTTGGTTCAACCCCGCTTCTGCAAACTGTCAAGTATAAACATCAGACAGTACTTCCTAAATTTAATTACTAAACACAAAAATCCTCTAAATAAGATATTCAATAGGAAGTCAATCAAAATCAGCCATTCCTGTACTGATAATATGTACCAAATTATTAATTCCCATAACAATTACATTTTAAGTAAATTCCATGGGAAGAAAACTAACTAACAAAGAAACCCCTGTAATTGTAGAATTAAGGAAAACTGCCCAGTAGAGGGCAAGTGCAGATCCACTAGGGTAGTATACCAGGCAACCATTATCCCTAAAGAAAATACCACCAACCATAATATTTACATAGGCATTTCTGCAGGAGAATTTAAAAAGGGAATCAATACACATAGAAATTCATTCACCAATCCAAAATTAAAACACCAATTAGCACTTTCGAAAAAGTTTTGAGAATTGAAGGAAAAGGGTCTGAATCCTCAAAAAAGTTTCAAAATTCTAGGTTTCGTTAACATCCCCAATAGTTTTAGGGATAGGTGCAAGCTATGTTTAGAAGAAAAAAATCAGGATAATAAAATATAAAGATCAATGCAAATTATTAAATCAATGGACAGAACTAATCACAAAATGTAGACATAGGAATAGATTCAAAATTTCATAAGAATACATGTGTATATATGTGGGGGTGTATGTGTGCATATAGTGGTATATTGTACATATATGTATGTGGGAAGATATGTATGCATATAAGTCTGTTGGACAGCATGATTTATTCCATTGGGTGCTCCGGTATTACCCACAATCTATAAATCTATACTTCAACTAATTTACATTAATCTTAACAGATTTAAGTTTAAATCCCCCATCAATTAATAATATTGGACCATTGTAGTACAAAAACTATTTATTGTGAATCCCAGGAAAAAACTCTTGAAGCTCGTATATGAAATGCCACATAGTAGCAACTGAAATTTAACTACAAACAATGAAAGGCTCTAGCTATAAATAAACTCCAACCCTAGACTACGTCTCCAGATTAAGATACATTACACCCTCCACCAATTGCTAACACAAGCCCCTTCTCATTAACAAGGCATCTACCAGAGGAGGACTGACATAGAAAATAATTTTAAAACAATGCTTTGAGACAGACACTTAGGGGCTGATGATAGCCATGTACAGACCAGCTTGAAATAGATTATTCCCATGTTAAGGTAATGTTGTTTTTTTGCTATATATATATATATATATATATATATATATATATATATATTTCCGTTTATAAGTTACTTTTATTGATACAATTTATTAAAGTTTGGAGCATTTCTTTTTTAAAAAAAAAGCCTAAAAATGGGATACTTTTTAAATTCTTTTTTTTTAAAAGTAAAAGATAAAATTTCACTAACTACAGTGTATTTGCTTTTATCTTGACAAAAATTAAACACTTAACTATAAAATATTAGAACAGCATAATTTTTTGTTTTCATGAATAAAACTGCCACCTGCTTTAATTACTGCTTTACACATTCTTGGCATCTTTTCCAACAGTTTTTGAAAATGGTACACCTTCCCAAGCATTCTTCAAGCATTGAAAAATCTCACTTTCATTCTTTGGATATTCTCTTCAAATTGTCCTATTCAATATCTGTCTATATTTCTGAGATGAGGTATTATGTACATTATTTACATTATTCGGACTATTGTCCTCATCTTTGTCGCCATATTTATTACAACATTTCGGCCGTTCAATGGAATGTCGAACTGAATTGAACTCTACTGGGGTAGACTGTTCTAGTTCCACGTGCCATGTTTAATGGATGTCAGTTATCTCCTGTTATAGAAAATATGTGTCTTCTGACAGGAATCAAACCTGGATTATTTTAAACTACAATTCTCGATGGAAATCATGGAGAATTGTAGTTTAAAAACAGTAAAATTGACCTTGCTAACCAAAACGCTCCTCTGTGGCTCAATCGGTAAAAGCACATCGGGCTATATGACGGTTCTGTATAGGATACAGGTTTGATACCTGTTGGAGGACACATATTTTCTATGAAAATTTCTCGGACATTCAGGCAAGTAAATGTCGTTAATACTGTTCAGAGCATTTACTTAAATATTTGTATCTATAAAAAGAACATAATAAAATGTTTTAAAATATATATGATGACATTTCATGTCATTTTCAACAGATTAAAAGATCAAGTGCATCAAGTTCAGTGTTTGTTTTTTATGGATATGGTGAATTTTTAATCAAGCTTCTGAATTGTAAACCAGGCCACATCCTCAGCAATTTATTTTTAATCATTTCATTTCAAGCCAGCCAATAAAGCCACTAAGATGCAAGGAGTTAATGATTGGGAAAGAATATGTGTAAATAAAAAGCATTATTAAAGAGCGAGAATAAAAGAACAGGAATTAAGAAGACAGAAGATAACAGTTGGCATTGTATTTAAATTTTTGAAGATCAAATTTAACCGGAAAGCGAGAAGCTGGAAGAGAGTTTCCACAGGAAAGAAATGTGAGAGAAGAAACTCTTAGTACAGAACTTATGGTTATATCTGGTTATGTCTAGCAATTTAAATGATGAGACCTAACTACCAGTATAATACTGACCAAACCACATTCTTAGCAGGTGGCTGGATTTGTAGATATGCATAATGGAAGGTTTGAGTATCAGTGTTAGAAACTCCTGAATCTGGTCAAGACTTGAGTTCTCAGAATTTCTTAAGTCAAGCAGTTTTCAGTTCAGTGCATTTAGTTGCTAGAGTCTCAAAAGAAGAAAGATATTGACAAATTTGAATTTGTATTTAAGTTTGTCTTTTAAGTGGAGTAAAGGTCTATCCGCATTAAGTGTGCCATTTTGAAGCTGGTCACACATGAAGCATTTTGGTCTTCTGTGATCACTCCTACTGTTAACATGACCATTCCAAGTGAATTGTAGCCACAGATGGTATAAAAGCAATGTTGTAGGATTTTTTCTACTTATTGGTTGGGTATCTACCAACAAAGAAAAAACAGAAAAATTAGCAGCACTGGAATTAAACACTGAAGAAGCCAAACACTGGATCACAATGGGTGGGGCATGAACAAAACTTCCATATGGGAACACCACATGTACAGGATGAATGCAGCAGAGATAGCGGAAACACAAACAAGGATGCTGGGTGAATTTCGAATGGTGCTGGGTAACATAAACAGAGATCCTTCATAACACATGGCAATCACATTCAACATGCCAACTTGCCTCTTCCCAGAAAATGTGCTCGCTTTTATAGAGCATGAAACTTTAGCAATTAGCTAGCAAAGGAATCATTTGCATAGCTATCATCACTCAGCTCACTCTCCTGACTATCTCATGGGGAAGCTGTAGACACTTTCTTTCTTCATAACCAGATGTTGTGGGGTTTGTACTGGCTTTATTCTAGCAAGGCAGCCATGTGCTGTCTTTCTGCAGAGACAGAACACTAAATGTCGTAGACCGATGGGGACGGGTACTGTTATTAGTAGCGATTGGCAGCTCTATCTGTATTTTGTTTCTGAAGAAGGCCAGAGTGTACAATGGCCGAAACGTTGTGAGAAACATGGCGACAAAGATGAGGACAATAGTCCGATTAATGTAAACTGTTGATATCTTTTCATCGCATGGAATAATTAATTTTGTTGCCAAGTTATGTAAAAGATTTCCCATATTTGATTTCCTTTTTGTTAATTGTGTTGGATACAATTGGAAATATGGAAGCTGGCTGCTTCTTAATACCTTTCGCTAATTTTGGTGTTGGCTTTAACTGATGAACCACCAAAGGGTTGTGAAAACCAGTCAGCATCTTCAGCAAAGTGAGTCAAAAATAATGCTCCCTCCCATAAGCATTTTTGCTTGGAAACATTGTGTCTGCCTTAAGTATGAAACTTATATGACTTTCAACATCACCATATGTCGACTGAAGCCTAACAGAAAAGTACAAGGTAATGAATCTTGTTTTGTATAATTTGTGATAGCAAATAGATCAGAACATTTGCCATCTGGCATAAGAGATGCTTTCATGAAACCAGATGACAACATTTAGCATTTTGTCAGGTGTACCAAGCTTTTGAGTACTTTCCACCGGATACTTCAATTGGCAGTATTGGTCAGCTCAGCAAATATCAACTATAACATTTGGTTCCTTTCTTGTACTTTCTCAATGACCTGACAGAAGGAAAAGTTTATGTAAGAATGAAAACCACACTGAGTCTTGGGTTACATTTGGTCAACATATTTCGATATGATTGAACTGAGGATGACATGTGCAAGGACTTTTCCAGTTATGCAGAATAAAGAAATACCACAAAAATTGTCCCAAACAACTTTTACCCTTCTTCTTAAACAGATGGGTGATGAATACATCCTCAGGTACATCACCAACACTCTAAATGGCAATAAATTGCACAAGAAGTTTTTAATCATGTTTAAGAATCTCAGGTGGGATCCTTACCAGGTGTTTTGAAAGAAGATAACAGAGAAGAGTAACTTTAGTGATTTAAAACCCATAGCTTCTACTGTTAGGTCTGAAGATGTCAAGCCATGCCTGATAGTCATTGTTCACTCAAGCATTGAAATTCCCCATGATGACAACTTTACTTCAATGAAGTACTTTGAAATCACAAAGTGAAGATAGTCAAGTTCAGATGGAACGTGGAGGTTTAACAACTTACTAGAGTGACAGACAACTAATCAGAATGGCATACAATGTAAATAACTTATTTTACTGGAAGCAGATGCTCACTCCAAAATTAGATCAAACATGAAAAACTTTTTTTTTTTTAAAATTTTACTTATAGACATATACCATTCACAAACATTTTCTATGACTTATATACTAAAAGAAATTAAAAACTCTCAAGTCATTGGTTACAAACAACACCTCTCTACAAAAGCACATTTTGCAAAAGGCTAATATTGTATATGAATTCTCTTGTAGTTTGGGAGATTGAATTTCTGTCAATGATAAAAACAGCATCTACAAATATTTGTCATACTACACAATTTCTTTTGAGAAGATTGAACTTTAAAAATTTTTGTTTTATAATCTTTTCACCGCAGGCAAGATTACAATGCCACTAAGATACTAGGGGTTACAGAGAGTGAAAGAAAATGAGATGACTTTAGTGAGGAGAAAGAACAATAAAAGAACAGAATTCAGGAAGACAGAAGATGGTGATTGATGTTACAATTAAATATTTGAAGATCATAAGTGGCAGACAAGCAAGAAACAGAAGGAAAATTACCTAAATGAGATGTGCAAGAGAAACTGTCATAGATATAAATATTTAACATAAATCAACAACCTCTCCAGCTTCTAATTTCAATCAGATTTTAACCAACAATACAATAGTATTCTGTCAGTCCTATTGCAAAAATATGATAAGAGTTTAGTGGCCCTTCACATCAAAATAATTTGTTTCCATCTAGGAACACAGGTATTAAAATGCTTTTGAACAATACGGCTATCTTAACCATGTGATGGTAAAATCTATTCTGTGCCAAGAACATGTGAGCTTATGTTCCTTTCAAACTACAAATCATTAATAATATAAATACAACATTGACTTTCTGTTGATTTTCTTCCTTCTTTCTTCAAAAACTGACGAAGAGGGTTGAAATTATTCAGAACATTACACACAATTTCAGCAAGTTCCTTTACAAGTTTCCACTTGACATCAAGCAACTTGTTCAACACCAGGAGAAACTCACCAAAAGGCTTAAAACAGACATTCCCATGTCCATTCTAAAACATGTTTAAACAAAGAATTGCTGCCTAAATAAACTAGGTTTAAAATGTGATTCTTTTGGGCCCATCTGTGTATTGTGTGTGGATATACGGGCATATGCTTTCGTGCTTAAAGCACACTGTATATGTTCATGTGTGTGTGTGTGTGTGTGTGTGTGTGTATATATATATATATATATATATATATATATATATATATATATATATATCCATCTGCTTGTGCATTTAAGAAGCTGTGTGTATGTCTAGGGTAGGGGTGCATCTAATCTTGTGTATAGATTATCTAACCAATGGCATGAAAAGGGAACTACCTGGAAAAAGATATAACTATTTTTTTAAAGAATAATGAACAGATCTTCTGCTTTTTCTTTGATAACAATTGGCCACAAAAAAACAAAGAATATGAGAAAATCTTCACATCTGATGGAACAGCCACTCTTTGCAAAAATGACTCATTCTTTTCTCTTCTATAAGCTAAAATCATCTTTTATTTTGAAAACCAAAGCCCCTAAAAAATTCAAAGAAGGAAATAAATGTCCACTCTAATTCTGTAAGCACAGCAAAAATTCTAGAAGAAAAGAAAAAAAAAAAGAAATTCAAATCTTTTGAAGCATTTAAAGTAAAATAAGTTCTTAAAGTAAGGATTATGTGGGATTAATTTTCTTAGAGAATCGTGAGATTTATTAAATGTCTTATTTTAAAGCTGGTGAATTTTTAAATGAGTTTGAAAGAAAAGCCAATCAATCTTTGAATGCTTTCAGATTAACATCTTTCTTTTTGTGGTCAAATACTGTGATGTCTCCATATCCAACCATATACATGAGTTGCTCACCTTAAAACAAGGCTTACAAAATAAATGTATTAGTAAATGCCTTTGCATTCTTATATATTAGTAGAATAATGTAATTAGTTCCCCATATAACCTCAACATCCCTGGTACAAAGTGAAATAACAGGATAGACTGGGTCCTATACCCTAGGATGGCAACTAGTCTAGAAGAAGAGAACTCTGAATTGAAACCAGATTGCACTATCCCAAAAGTGTGTATACATGTGGCTGAGAACTGCTTGTGAATCCAAATTCTTATTGAAACTCCTGCTATTTGCACATCTGAATGAATACAACCTTTGTTACAGTTGGTTAGCTTTCATTTGGATGTGGCATAAAAAGAAGCCGAATGTTCCGTTGGAAATGAGAGGAACTAACTTCCCATATATGTGACTGTGAAAACTCAATGGAATGATGTGACACACTAACACTGATTCATTCATTCATTTTTTTTTTTAACTTTAGAGAATTTTTACTCCTCTAATGTGTTTGCAAATTAAGCAGCCTATTTGGCTGTGTGTGAATGTGTGTTTGTATATGGCAATACACATCTGTGTGTGTGTTTTTTAGGGTTTTTTAAGGGACACTTATACTTAAAATCAGAAAGTTGAAATTTCTAGGGCACATAATGAGAAAAAAGAGCTTGGAAAATTTTATATTCACAGGACAAACTGAAGGCATGAAGGACAGAGGAAAACAACGCATAACCTACCTAGAGAGCTTGAGTAAATGAATGGCAGAAAAGGGTATAGGAGATATAGCAAAAAGACAAAATTTATTAAGAAGAGGAAATTGTGGAGAGTCATGATTGCCAATGTCCTGAAGGAACAAAGCACACGGAAAAAAGGAATTTTTTTCACAAGAATTTAAATAATCAGGTTATGTATGAATGTTGCAAAATGAGGTCAATAATAATAATGATAGTTTTGCAGTCTTTCCCAAACAAACTAAATTTCACAAGGTATGGATATCACATATTTAATCAGTTTATTAGGTGGATCACTTGAAACTGTTTACCAAAAAGTATAATGAACTAGAAATTATGTTAGCAACAGCATAGACATTCAGTCATGAAATCACCATGTAATTTGACCAAAACAAATGCGATCTTTAACCTTTAGCATTCTGCATTATTAATTCCTTTTACACTGCATCTCAATTGCAGTATCCTTATTATTAATTTAATTCAAAGTTGTTTTCTGTTGCCACAGTAGGATATGACAACACAACTATGAAATTCAGACATGTTCTTGTTCAGTGATCAAGTCACACCTTCAGTGGTAGGAATAACTTTTTGTACAGCAAATGAATTTACATACAAAGTGATAAAGGTTAAAAGAAGGAAACTGGTAAAGACAAATGCTATAAAAATTGATAATGATTTATAAAGTAGTCAGAAAGAAGTTTATATCCATTTTGGAATCAATGAACAAGGATTCAATATGCAGGAATGAAAGACAAACATGGGAAATCTATGAATGTTTTTGACAAAAATGGTTAACAAAATAGGTTAAAACTATTAACACCTTATTAATACCTAAATATCCTTGTAAGATGATAAATTAAAATCTCAAAGAGATATAAAGAATAGAAAGAAAGCTTAGAAAACATCTAACCATATATACATCATCTCAAAGTTGAGGAGAGATGAAGGTAGAAAGATTTAACTGTAACTCATGAATAATGTAAACCCCAAACATAGGACTTGAAAGATATCTAGAACCAATAAATCATTGACTATTCAAGCTTGTTTAGCAGTATGAGTCAAGAAAAAGCTACATTTAGTAATTAAAAGATAAAAAAAAATGAACAAGATCTGAAGCAGATGAGATAGCAAGAAAGAAGAAAAAAAACAAAACAAAATGCAAACATTAACGGCATGATCAATTTCTGAAAACAAAGTTGGAAAAAATCTCTTGCATCGCTGATACCCATTGTGAACACAAAACCTTGACCTATCAGTGGTTGCAAAACTCAGGGTTAAAACCAGAAAAAGAACATTTTGTCTTTGCAACTGAAGATCAAAGTCTTCTAACAAGATCTCACCAGGCATATATCTTACGGAATGCACTAAATTCAATGTATTGCTTCTGTGAACATACTGAAGAGATTATTGATCATCTAAAATGTGATTGTTCTACCCTAGCACTAAAAGAATCTAAAAACAGGCAGTAAAGGGCAATAGATCTCAGCTTCAGTTACTTTCTTATTAATGTGACATAGTTTCCCTCTGTTTTTTCTTCAGATGTTTTCGTGGCAACCGTTCTGATGAACTTCTTTCCACAGTGCCTTGACTGCATGGATTTAAGCATACTACGAGATTGCCAACCTAGATACAATCTTCAAAAATTTAAATGCAATCTCAATTATCATCTTCTCTATCCTGAATCCTGTTCCTTTACTGTCTTCTCCTAACTAAAGTGTTCTCATTCTCTTTCACTGCCTGTCTCTCCCTGCATCTTAATGGCATTATTGCCTTGCTTGGGGCAAAATGATTAAAAGAATAAAGTTTCATTAAAAGATATACCAATATTATAACAGAAAATAGAAGAAGGAATCACCACCAGTTCTTGAATGTGATACTGTTACTTTACTCCAGAATTTCATGATGCACATTGATTGTAACATAAAACCTAATAAAACATATAAGAGACTTCAAAGAACATACATGGAATATGTAATACATGACAAAAAAACAATTTATTGCATTACTTATCCACATGTATAGTAAGTATTTATCTCAAACTTTTGTCACATACATGTTTCATCTTTACAATACTAAATAGAAGCAGAGATTTTAACTAGAATTTTTTTGAAACACGCAATCATATATTGAAATCCTCACAGTTTTGTCGAAGTTATCACTAACATTTTTTGCAGAGATTTATAAACTACGTTTCATTCAATTTCACAAACCAATCAATGAAATTTGAATAAGCTGATTTATTTGGAAAAATACTTTGACAAAAACACTACATCTGTGGTTTTCACACAACCTAGTAAAACCAACTGTATTTTGTACCCACCTACCTGTTTGCACTTCTCCCCCAAATTTGGTTTTGAGTGGTCAATGTATGACTATTTTAGAGGGTGTGAGGGATGAACGGACTAACAGAAGTTGCAGAATTTTATATATATAGATAACATATATAAAATTATTAAATATTAGAAAGGATTAATTAAAAAGTATTCAATGCGCTAAACAAATCTCAAACATTCAAATATTAGGAACTAGGAAACAGAAATTACAAGAATGTGATGTTGAAACACAATTATAATTCCAGTAGTAATAAGAGTACTAGGAATGATTAAGAATACTGATGCACATGTTAAGAAAATTCTACAAAATCCATGTTTATCTGAAATCCAACTGAAAATTATTGAGTTCTGTTCACATACTTAAAAAATTGATAAAAACTCTTTCAATCTAATAAGCTCAATAAGCTTTTCCTAAGACTTTCATTGACCTCAGTTCTCAGGTGAAAGACTTGGTCAATGATTCCTTCAAATAGAAATTCAAATAAATAAAGAAGAATGCATATACCTTGTCTACATAAAGAATCTATTTAAATTTTGATTAACAAAGAAATGTGATATTATTTAAGTTTCAATCTTCTTAAATCATTTCAGTCATTCTTAGAACATTAAACAAACTTAAAATATGCAATGTTCTCATTCAAATATATTGGTCGATGTAATTGCCCCTTAGCAGGTAATAAGCATGACCCTTTCTTTCAAAAGTCTTAGTAATGACTATAGATAATCACTATGAAAACATCTTAATCATAAAGCAACAACACTTTGATTAAGAAAAAATTCATTAATATCTCAATAAACATATCTCATCATCATTATCAGAACATTATTTATATTGAGACGTTTTAGTTTTATTCCATTTTCTTTTACTAAGGTTCACCCTGTATGAGGCCCAGGAGTCACTCAAGGTAGATGGTTACATTAAGGGGTAGTTTCTATAGATAGGAGGAGAAGATAACTCTAGACTTGAATAGGTTAAGATTTTAGTGATTGGTGGAAACATTCTCTTGAGAGCCTGTCCCACAAAGCAGTGGGTCTTCTTCATTGTATTGATTTTGTTTTTTACACAATGTTTCAGCCATACAAATGACCCTGGGGAAGGAGTATGCATCCATTTCTTCTCCCCATGAGCTAAAAAAAAGCAGGGTGGACTAGGCCTTAGATGGCTATAGAGAAATCTAAGAGAAGGAAAACTCTGAATTCAAAAGCAATAAGAAACTACTTCACTATCTATACCAAGATGTCGTGGCAGTTTACAGATAATAAATAAACTAAATCTGTGTTGAGACAAGATCACCTATATTCTGAAGGGACATGGTATTAAGAAACCTCTGGTCTTCATCAAGTCTAAAATGCTGTAATGAAAGACAGAGGAATTTAGTCTGTAGAAAGCTACACACAACATTTACAATCCCTGTCTAACAAATTTCAGACAAGAGCTAGAAAAATATTCTTGAAATATTTTACTAAAACTTTGTCTTGTCAGATTGTTATCTTTCTATAAAAACATCTCTTTATCCTATTAAAATGATTTTGCATACATGTA
Organism: Acanthosepion esculentum; assembly: GCA_964036315.1. Taxonomy (NCBI): domain Eukaryota; kingdom Metazoa; phylum Mollusca; class Cephalopoda; order Sepiida; family Sepiidae; genus Acanthosepion; species Acanthosepion esculentum. The sequence goes on along the minus strand of OZ038489.1, from coordinate 117,892,187 downwards.
AATTGTGAAGCATGATAATTCAGCAGATGTTATCCAGTCTGGATGGATTATGCAAAAGCTGATTGTCTGATCCCAAAATAGGGATCAGTAAAGAGAAAGAAAGCTCTTTCAAATCCAAAAGGCATTTTTGTTTTCAGATCTAAGCCTTCTCATCTCAATAAGATGAAGAGATCTGTTCTGAATCCGGAAGTGGGAAGCCCATATTTTAAAAACATGAATGACTTTTATTTTCCAAAATATACTTTTGATTAGTGTTTGTTAATATTTATAAATACTAAAATTAAAAAATGATTTGTTAGAGATAAATATCCCTCTCACATAGCAGTCAGTTTACTTAAAAAAAATTATTAATTCTACCATCTTCCTTTAAACTCAGTAAATTTAGAAACGATTGTAATCATTTCTAATTATTATCAGGAAAATAATGTGAAAAAGAAAATATCAAAATGGTCACACAAGAGAAACTCAGGTAGACCAGACAAAGTAATTTGCCTGTCTGATTCATCAATCTGTCAACTTCTGTTGTGGCATTGAATTCTGTTTCCATTTTCATATCAGCATTGTCTAACAAACATGTGACCACCACCAATATGAAGAACACACTGTAATCTGAGTATTGAAGTTTGCTAAACAAGACACCAAAGCTGGCAGCAAAGATAAAAACACAGAATGTGTCTAAATCTAAAACTAAATAAAGACCAAGAAGAAAGTACTGCTTATCAACAATGTCATTTCTGCCAATTTCTCTTTTTTTCCTGCTGCCTTCGACATGTGAAAATCATCATAAAAGTAAAAATAAATAAAAGCAGTGAAATTTTTCATCCCCTATTAATTTTGACCATAAGTGTGTGTGTGTGTGGGAGGGAGAGAGAGAGAGAGAAGGATTTTTCAGTAAAGTAATTTCTAGAAAAAAGAGACTAAATGAGACCAGATAAAGAATAAAGCAGGAAGATTTGTTTCAGGTGGGTAACATGAATTCCTGATTTTCTGGATCTGTTTTTATCTTTCTGCAATTTTTCCCTTCTTGCTTACTTTTTCATCTTCACTTACAAAAAAACTGACTATTTGCAAACAATTGTTAAAAAAAGAAAATTTGCAATAAAACCTACAGAACAAAGTAATTGGTCAGTTTTTAAAAGATTAAAATCTGATCTTTTTTTGTATGTTTTTGTTTTAATCAAAAAGATATGAATGCCAAAAATTAAAAAAACAAAACATTAACAGCAGTAACATTTGATAGAAGTAATTACAGTCATGTCTACAGAAGATTGATTACATAAAACCCAATAGATATCCAAATACCCAGATAATCAAGTCCTTAAAATAAAACATTTGCATATAACCTACTCCTATTCTTCCATACTTTAAATCCTCTTTCAATTGCTTACAATCCCTTATACAAAATGGGAATGAGATGTAATACTTGTTATAGTCAAGGTTCAAACAAAAAATCCTACTGGGATGTCAACAACTATGAAAAAAAAAAATGTAAAAAAATAAAGTAAATTTTACTGTCAAAATATTTTTGGTATTAGTAGAAGAATATGGAGGGAAATTCCAATATAAAAATTGTGTGTAAATTTTTAAAAAAATATAATTTGTATTAGAAACTTTTCTGGTGAAAATCACCTCAATTTTAAAAATCTCCCCCAAATCATCTATTAGATTTAAATCAAAAATTTTGTATCTTTTCTTTTTAATAAAGTAAAATATCCCTTTTTTTAATTTTTTTTTTAATACTCCATTTAAGATTTTGTAGAAAAGCAACAAAGAGTGCACGCAACAAAAGCTGTGAATAAACAAAATGTGAAGTCAACAATATTTATATAACAAATGCTGGAGAGAAACTAAAGATTTTTGAAAGATGGAAGGCTACAACAGAGTGTGTTTACAAATCAGTTCATTAGCAAAATTCAAGTTTTGCTATTTTGAATGTTTCTAGATTTAAAAAAATATTTTTAATTTTCTGCTGGTTGAATCCACCCACCAATATGAAGAACTGTAATCTGAGTATTGATGTTTGCTAAACATTGCTCCATGACAGGCTCTCTATAAGCTTAAGTGAAAAATAGCAAACCAAAACTACAAATGTGGGACACCCAGTAAGGATCAAACTTTTTATGATACTAACAGTTTAATCATTGCTTGACAGTAAAGAATCAAAAGTGTTTGATATGAAATATTAAATGTCAAATCAATATTCTAAAACCTGATCTCTTCCTCTTCCCATTCATTGCTTCTGCCAAAGATTTAAATAATGATAAAAACTTATTAATTGTAATGTCAATGTATCTCATAAATTAAAATAGCAAAGCATAATTAATTAATTAATTAATTAATTAATTAACAAAAAGTTGTTTTATATTTTTTCTTGAGGATAATCAATTGATTACTGAAATAAATATAAAATTATCACTGATTTTTGTCTATTAACAGCATTACTTCACTGCAAAAACCCAGGTGTCCAAAATAAAGATCTCTGGGTATAATGAGCAGTCATTTTTTTTTTTTTTCCATTTTTTTTAACATTGAAACTCACCCTCCACTTAATGTCAACAAAATAAACTGTGAATAATTCTCAGGGAAAAATCCTATTAATGCTCCAGCAATTTATTGTATCAAAAACTACAACCTTACCACCCTAAACCCAACATGTCCTTCATTGTCACCATCTATATACATGGAACTGATCACCTAAATAATACCTGTGCTCAGATTATACCCAAATTTATTAGGGTTCACTCACATCCTTAATTGTACACTGATTTTTCCACAATTGTCTTCATAATTTTATGCTCAAAGCAATGCTGAGTGATTGCAAGAAAGATAAAATATTCAAAATGGATTCATGTGAGAAGCACATCATTATTATTTACTTGTTTAAATTTTAATTAATTTTTTGTCTTTTTTATTGTTTTGTTGCTGCTTCTGTCATGATTGCTGCCATTGCTATCCGTGAATTTTTATTAGTTAATTTGGTTTCGAGTTTTCAACTGTTAAAATGGCTAACGGAAGATAATTATGATTTTATGATCAGAAATAAAGTAATTTTAAAATAGATTAGATCAATGACTAAAAAATAAATAAAAAATAAGATTTATGGATTTAGAAATTTGCTTTGTTGCAAGCAGGAAACATTTTATAAACCACAAGCAAGTATTTCTTCTTTTTTAAATGAATAAATAAATAAATTGTTTAAAAAATAAGAAATAAAATTACTGACGTGATTTTATTTTCTTGTGTTGATATGAGCTTTTGTGTCCGTTCCAATGCCTTAAGTATTAAGTGTGGCATAACAAACAAAGCAATGTTGTTGTTTTTTTAAATATTGGAAATTAATGAGATGAAGATCAATTTGATTATGACTATTATTTGATTAATCTACGTCTGAATCGCAAATTACCATTCAATTGATTTAACAAGGTCATGTCAACATTGTTAAGATGCCCGATTTGAAATAGGAAAATATTTGATAATTCTAGGAAATTCTGGATTGGATTCTTTTCTGTATTTTGACAAAGAGAGCACATATTAAAAATCCAGCTTTTAGGCATTCATCTAATATTGGACTTGACAAAAACATGGTTCACAAGCCCTTTTTTGTTCTTTCTGTCATGCTCTATTTTATACAATGATGTGCTGCCAGTGGAAAGTGGAACTGGCAAATTCAAGTTCAAATTCTGGCCTAGTCAGTTGTGAGTATTTTCACACTATTGCACTTAGAAAAGATATGAATCCATCTCTTCTTCCCCCACATATGGGTTAAATAGCAAAATAGACTAGTCTCTCTAGCTGTGGATGGTATTCAGACTAAGAGAAATAAAATAGTGAATTCAAAATAATGGATAAGCAAAAAGGAAACCATTCCACTATCTTTCCCAAGAAATCATAGCAATTCATAGACAATAAAGAAAAAGAATCCATGAAAAACCATTATCACCTACATGCTGAAAAGATAGAGCATTGAAAAAATATTGCACTAAACAAGAGGTCAAAATGATCACATTGGTCATCATAACAGATGAAGGAAAAGAAAAGTATATTTTTGGTGTTATTCGAAGTTAACCGATTGCTTAGTTTTATCGCAAGACTCCATGCAAAAGGCATTCTGCAAGGATCGAACTCATCACTCCAACTACCTTGATAACTATTACACTAAAAGAGATGCTCAAGATCCAGCAATTTGCTAAAAGTTAATTATACTGTTAAAATATTATCCTTCACCTGGGTAACTCAAAAAGTCTTCCCACTGAATGATGGCTAAGAACTTAGTCTGAATTCAGTACTCCACTGTACTGGCCTTGTGCTAGACTAACCTAAACTTTGGTTTGGTTTATTTTGTTTTACAGCATATCAATCTCAATGGGTTATTTAATGCTGACAAAATTTTTTATTGCTGGTAATATTTTGTTTTATCAAAAATCTGTTTCTGGTAATATCTTTCCTTCAAAATTGTATTGCTGGTAATAATTTGTTTCACAAAAGTATTGCTGGTAATAGTTAACTATTTGCCAATAGCTGGGACCCTAACAGGTGCTAAAACCCCAGGTCAGGGTGGACCTGGGAACAACAACAATTAAGAGGTGGTTCCATGCTCCTCAAAACCTCCTGATCAGAGGCCTTGCTGCTGGACGTAGTTTAACATCTTACCCAGGACGTGGATGCAGTTTAACGTCTTACCCAGGACGGCCTAAACTTTGGAAAGACTTTAAATAATATTTACTTCAACACTCAAAAAGGTTCAGATAATAGAGATATAGAGGTGGCATGATCTTTTTATATCCAACCTTCTATCATTTCACTAAAAATAAAATAAACTGTTTACATCTGCAAAAATTAACAAAAGAAAGAAAGAGTATGATTTAATAAAATACCAAATTGAAATATTTATTATCTGCTTTTCTGTATGTTTGCCTGTGTTACATTTCTCAGTTGGAATATCACAGCTTTTGCCAAAGAAGTCAACATTGTCATTATCATCACCAATATCAGTGATCAGCATCATCATCAGCAGCAGCATAAAAATGATAACAACAACAAAAAGTACAGGGTGCAATGGGTAAATTTTCACCATTTTATATTTTTGATTTCATGCATGCACACTGTTTTTGATTTTGCCAACTGCACAGTAGGGTCAGTTGGGCACCATCTATGAGAAAAAGAGCACCATAACAAAATTCACTATGATGCCAGAAATTTGGAAACAGCATGCGCCGTACTGCTTGGCATTCACATCAGAAAGTCCAATAAGAATATTTCAGAGTGTTTGGGTGTCAAACTGATGACAGTGCAGAGGATTTGAAAAGAGTTGGATGAGTCTAATAGTGATTACGATAGTATGGTAGCTTAGATGACTCACTCTATAACTTCCAAATTTGTTGGTAAGATCCAGGCCATGATTGACAATAATCCCTCCAAGTTAATCAGGTCTATAGCCAGGGACACAGGAGTGTCTGAGTTTCTTATTAGGCAGGAAGTGCATGAAGACATTTGGTATTTCTCATACAAAATGAGAAAGGGCCAATTTTTATCCCAAGCCATGAAGGACAAAAGGAAAGACTGCACTACAAACCTTTTGAACAAACTCAAGCATACCCTCCAAGTGAACATGCTTTTGTTTTTCTCATATGAGAAAAATTTCTGCCGAGATATGATGATCAACACAGAGAACAACCATTGGCTTACTGTGTCCCCAAAGGATGTACAAAGAGTAATGAAAACCAAATATCCAGTCAACATCATGGTGTTTGGAGTGATCACTAGTGATGGTGATGTTATGCCTCCATTCATCTTCCCAGAAGGCCTCAGATTCAACACAGAGCCCTACATCAAGTGTCTTGAGGAAGTAGCACTGCCCTGGGTCAAGTGAGTGGCTGTTGGAAGACTATGTCTGGCAACAGGACTCTGCACCATGCCACACAAACAGGAGAACCCAGTCATGGCTATCAGACAATTTCTGCCACCACATCACCCCTTACATTTGGCCACCTAACTCTCCAGATGCAACCCCCTTGATTATTGTGTGTGGGGTGCACATGTTTCATGAGAGACCAACAAACCTCCTTGTAACACCAAAGATGAACTGAAGGCAAGGATTATGGCAGCATTCACTAACTTAAACAAGGAGAGCATCCAGAAGAATTGCAGGAGATCCCAAAGTCATCTGGCAGCCATGGTTGAAGCCAATGGTTATGTTATTGAATAAATAAATTCTTTAGTATTTCAAGATATTTTTGTGTAATTTTGGTAAACATTTAAGTTAAAATGAAATGTCAGTGTCATTTTCATGTAATTTAGATGACAATTTATTCGTCACACCCTGAATATATAATTTAGAAGAAATATATTATTAACACTATTTTCTTGACCTGCAATAATGGTATATAAAAGGAGCCACACTTCTGATAGATTTTATTTTCCATTGGTGTCAGAGGTCAGTTTTTGAGACAAAAGTGATTTTACAGGTTGGAAGGCCTTTCCCACTTGGAAGGTTAGTGCAACACAATCTTCTTGCTTTTGTGTTTAATTAGTTTAATTAACATTAATAATGGATTTTATTTTTGAATAAAAAGATAAACATGAAATTGAAATCAACAAAAATTTATTTGATGCTATATGATTACAGGTGATATATTACCTTAAAAGCATATTAATTCATTAATAACATTAACTTGTATTCTTAAAGATAATTATGATGCAAGGGGGGGGTGGAGAGTGTGAAGGAGAGTTATACTGAAAATAAGGATTACAGAGGATTATTAAAATGAATTATGAAATTAAATATTTTTATTAAAATAAATGATTTTGAATATATAAAATTATATGGATTTTTTAATGTTTATATTTTTAAAATTAAAAAAAAAGGAAAGTTCAACTGATTTTGAGAAAATTACAAAAGATTTCAGAGGATCTATTCACCTGAAATTCAAACATTGTAAATTTAACCCTTTGAACTCTGTATTCCTGGACAATTTTAACCCTTCTGCCTGAGCTCCTGAGTCAAAATTCACAAATAATTGGTATGTAATGTTTCAAGGTAGATATAAAAATAGTTACAAGTGTTTACCCACTGTTCAACTAGTGGCTGGGTATTAAGTCATTTTTCTCTACCACAGTTCAACCGGTGGTTGGGCAGTACATCATTTTTCTCTATCATCAGTAAAGCGGTGGTCAGGGCTCAAAGGTTTAAAATATGAGACAAGAAATAATTCAATCCTTTATTTTCTATTTTTCATAGCTTCAATTTGTAATATTATTCTGTATATGAAAGTGTGTTGGAAAGTTCTTGGCCTCACCCACACCCCAAACTGGCCAAATAATCAAACCTTTAGGAGAAGGGCTTCTTAATTGAGCCAAAATTTTCTAGTTTGTGCATGTGTAATTATATTTTATTGTATATGTCAACATAAAGATAAAACGTTATGGGATAGGTGTGTCTAGTATCATGTAAAACCTCTGATAAATCAGTAAAAGTGAGAAATTTGACATCAATTCCAAGTCGTTCTGTCTAAAGAGCTATTCACATCTCTTTAATACTTATAAGTTTATAAGTGCACAATTTCAACATGCTTAGAAGCATGGTGGTCAGAAGTGAGATGTCTCCAATTTTCTCTTCAAACCAATTGTGACCTAAGTGGGCCCAATGACATGTTGCATTATCTTGCTGTAATAACCCATAAATTGGGGGGTACATGGAATCTATGAATGGGTATAAATGGCTATGAACACACCACACACCATTATGGAATCACCACCAGCCAATACCCTGGCTTTGTTGATGACCAATGTTCATGGCCTCATGGGATTTATGCCAAACACAAAACAAGCCAGAAAACCAAAACAAGTGAACCTGTGAATCATCATGCTATACTACACACGACTGGCCTTTCAGCAGTTAATTAGTGATGTCATGAGCCAAAGTAAGGTGTCTGGTATCATGGTAGAAACAGGGACACTCTAGTGGGTCTTCTGCTCCCATTTCCTATGGAAGCTGAAGAACACTGAATAGACTGCTGGATATGGTTTTGCTACCTTCTGTATTGAATGGGGTAATGATTTGTACCAATGTTGCTTGTTATTATAACAGACATTGCTCTCCAGATACCTCTGGTCATGATTATTAAAGATCTCTGGTGAACCATTGGTCATTGCTGTAGTATGAAGGATGACAAATGTACTCACAATTTCAGAAAATGTCCCATTTGTCTGGTACCTACTAGTGTGCCCTGGTTCAAACTCCAATAATTGACAGTGTTTTGTCATGAGCACCCTAGATAATGTTCACACAGACTCACCAGATGCACAACTGATATAGGTCTGGATTCATTGCCACCTACCATAATCTCTACATGTTGCTATCCCATAACTTGTAACATGTGTATGTTAATATTGTATTTTAAGCATAAAAAGCAATGAATAATGATGTCGATCATCTGATACAGAAAGTCTGATAGAATGTGCTGCCTTAATTTGGGGGATTAATTATGCAAAAAATATGAAGCTAAATCTCAAACATCTTGGAATTTTAGCAGCACCACACACACACACACACACATATATATATATATCTCCAAAGAACAAACAGATTTAGAATCCACAGTTCTTTAGCATTTACTTTTATAAAAAGTACTCAATACAATATAGAGCATAATATATTTTAATAATATTTTTAAATAAAAATTTATATATATATATATATATATATATATATATATATATATATATATATATATAAAATATGGATAAAACAACTGAAAAGTTGCAAATTAAAAGAAAAAAAATTGAATGTTTTTTTGTGAAAGTATTTGTTTATATGTTTTTATATATTTATATTTGATATTTCAGATCGCCTCGATCTTTCGCCAGAAATTAATTGGAAAAGATTACAAATTTAGTAGGTTGTATGAGAGTATATATCATATGTTCCTATTTGGTGGCATTCCTATGTAAATCTGATATTAACCAACTAATGAAATACAAACAGCATAAAATTAAAAATATCAATACATCTGTGTTTTAAACAATATTTCCTGATGAAACTAAAACATGTCAAATTCATAAAGATTTTCCTATTTGTTCCTTATTTAATCATTGTTAGATTTTACCCTTATTTTCAATCATTCAAATAGATTGATTTATATATATATATATATATATATATATATATATATATATATATATATAAGTGCAATCATCATATTCAGGTGATGAAGATTGTGTTCAAGCATAAAATAGACTGTCTCCACTTGATGTTGACCTCAGAGTCCACTCTTATATTTACACGTTCTATCTCAGATACTAAACACTTTTACTCATAAATATAAAACAAGGAAAGAAAGAAAAAGAAAAGGAATGAACAGATCCAGAGCCTTCTCCACATGTAAAGAAAGTGTGTTCGAATTTGAAGATTTTAAATTATCTCACTCCTAGTGGATCTCTGTTTCTTTTCTATTAGTTTGTACCCCACATTATTATTATTATTATATATATATATATATATATATATATATATATATATATATATATGGTCATCCCATAAGTTCTGTCCAAATTTTGAATAAAGAAAACAAGTGACCAAATGTTACATTTAATTACAGATTCAATCAACAATGTATTTTCTCTGATTATCTATGACTTCCTTCCATCTATTAACAAGCTTACTAATTCCATTACTGTAAAATTCTTTTGGCTTTGATTCAAAGAACTCACAAATGTCAGTTTTAACCTCTTCCTGTGATACAAAAGCTGTTTCTTCCAAATGATTCTGTAAGCTACGAAACAAATGGTAGTCTGAAGGAGCAAGGTCAGGAGAATAAGGTGGATGAGGAATTTTCTCCCAACCAAGTTCTTCGATCTTTTGTGACGTGATTCTTGCTGTGTGTGGTCGCGCATTTTCCTAATGAAATATTATCCATTTTCGATTCACTAGAGCAGGTCTTTTTTTCCTCAAAGCTTGGTTCAAACGCTCTAATTGCTGACAGTATCTTTGAGCATTAATTGTTACATTATGTGGTAAGAATTCAAAGTGGATTATTCCTTGGCAATCCCACCAGATTGAAAGAAGAACCTTTTGCCCATGAAGTTCCCTTCTCGGCTGTGGCCAAGGTCCTTCCTCTTTACCAAGCCACTGTCTACGATGCTTAACATTTCGATAAAAGATTCATTTTTCGTCGCCAGTCACAAGTCTATCCAAAAAAGGTGAAACAAGTTGGCAAGAATGGAGAGAAGAGCAGATGTCAACTCGGGATTTAAGGTTGTTTTCAGACAATTCATGAGGCACCCATTTTCCAAGTTTAGGAACTTTTCCAAGTTGTTGAAGATGACGATGAACAGTTGTATGGTTTGAACTGAGAACCACTGCCAATTCCTCAACTGATAAAGCAGGATTTTCTTCAAGGGCTACTTCAAGAAGCTTTTCATCAAACTCAACTGGGCATCCGGTTTGATCTTCATCTTCAAGTGTAAAATCTCCACCTCTGAATTTTGCAAACCATCTTCTGCAAGTTCTTTCATTCACACATTCCTCTCCATAAACTGAGTGAATGTTTCTAGCCGCTTCGGCTACTGAGTTTCCTTTCTTGAACTCATAAAGCATTATGTGCCTCAAATGATTCTTGAGTAATTCCATGTTAGCAGTGTTTTAATCAAACAAAATTTAATTTTATTATTCTCTGAAATAAAATTTGATCATTTTAAATGCATCTAAACATAAAAATAATGTTCAGCTCCATTAGACATTATAAAATACTCTAAATTTCGTTCATTTTAACAAAAAGTTAAAATTCACACAGAACTTATGGGATGACCTAATATATACACGAGTTAAAGACAAAATGGAAATCAAATATGGATAAGAATCCAACAGGATAATAAGATAAAGAACAAATAGAAAACATTTATCAATCTAATGTTTCACTTTTATTATCTCTGATGAAGCTTTAATAAAAGTGAAACATGTTAGAGTGATAAATGTTTTCTATTTGTTCATTATCTTATCATATACATATTTGTACTACAGGTGGAACGGCAATCTTTCATGCAGTGTTTCATGGTATTTAAAATTAGTAAATTGCATTTCGATGAAAGTAGCTCTCAAACACACACACAGAATTTCATCTACCTTTGATGAAATAAATCTGCAGTAATCTCCTTAATAATATTAACATTAACTTCAGGGGTCTAAACATTGTCTCATAGGCTGAAATTATTCAAATGGCTTTGAATATGACAACCACTGATAAATGAATATATCTGCCCAGTTTTGAAATCTTTTAACATCTTTCTTTTTCTCTTAGTTTGTTTTATTCCTCATTTTTTCAGATCATTAAAGCAGCCATAAAATTACAAAAGACAAGAAATTAATCATCTTGGAATTCATTCTTTTTACATTTGGATTTTAAATCTTTTTTTACTTTTCTTAATGATTCAAAATAAAAATAGAGTCCACAATGAGATTAATTTTTAATATATATATATATATATATATACAGATATATTTATTAGTTATCAATATGTGTCTGTGTTACAAATTCCAATTTTTTCCTACAAAAAAGTATTTGATGTCAAGAAACCAATGACACTAATATTTTCGAGTGATTACAAACTGATGGTCAAGTAATCAATATTAAGAAATATTCATCAATAATGTTCAACTCTTCATTCAGTCCTGTCAGTGAGAATTTTCAGCTTCTTCTAAGTGTTGTGCTCCTTCAGGACATGAGAGAACATAGCTCTCTACAACTTCCTATCATTTCTAGCTTTTATTAATGTTTGTCTTTTTACTATCGCTCCTAATTCCTGTTCTGCCAAATGTTTACACAAGTTTGTTAGGTAGGTTATCCATTGCCTTCCACTATCATGCCTTCAGTATATCCTGTGAGTTTCAAATTTTCCAAGCACTCTTTCCTCATTTTGTGCCATAGAAATTTCAACTGTTTCTTTCTGATTTAAAATTTATATATATATATATATATATATAAAGAGAGAGAGAGAGAGAGTCTTTTTTGTTTCTGATTTCTTTGAAACTCTCATTGCTCAGTCTATGAGATTCTCAGCATGCTTTTGTAGAATCACATTTCTGTTGCCTCAAGTCTCTTTGTCATCATCTGTAAAGAGATTGTCCAGCATTCAGCACCATAAAGGAGGACGAATGTTACATAATATTTCAGCACCACTTTTTTTTTATTTCTAAATAAATATTTATGTTTCTTAATACTTTGCTTCACTTTTTGAAGGCATCTTTCACTATTCCAAAGCACTTTCAGATTTTGGTGTCACATTTTCTGTCCTTTGTTAAAACACTTCCCAGATAGTTAAACTTTTGTACTGGCTTTGATTTTGACATGTTCAGTTCATAGTCTGCATCTAGGGCTGTGTCCCTTTTGATGCCAATGATAAATTCTGTCTTCTTACAATTGATATTTATTAGTCCTTTCTCCTCACTTTCCTTTACTACCTTCTGTAGCGGTTCTTGCAGCTTGCTTTCTCTGTCTGCTATTAACACTGTGTCATCCGTATATCTTAGGTTAAGATTGTCGCCTCCAATAATGAATGCCCATAGGAATTCTCTCAAGATCACCTCACTGTAAAGGTTGAATATATCTGATTAGAAGACATCCTTGTCTTAGGCCCCTAAACTACTACTTAAATAAACAATAACATGTACCAAAAACAAGCAGCTTTTCCAGATGTGAGCAATTCTTATCTACTTTTCACTTATCAGTCAATGTTGATGGAAGTTTTCTGTTCATAAGCACTGGACCAAAGCCACATAATTTAGTAGCAACAATTCTCTTAACCTTCTTCTTCCTCTATGTACTACATTCCTTCAAGAGATAGGGGATCATGGCTCTCCCCGACTTTCTATCTATTTAGTAGCAACAATTGGCTCTTGAAAATCAAAACCCTTCTCTTAACATTCTTCTTCTAGGTACCACATTCCCTCTCCACAACTTTCTATCTCATGTGGCATTTAGTAGTTTTTTTCTCCTTTGCTAATGCTCCTGACCTACATTCCGCCATCTATCCACACAAGATCATCAGGTGAGTGGCTCACTGGCTTTCGCTATCTCTCTTACTCTCAATACACCCAATATAAGATTACACCCACCAATAATAAATCCTGATAGGGTCTCCAGTTCTCTTAGGATAGCATTGCTGTAGAGGTTAAATAAATCTGGGGAGAAGACACATCCTTGTCTCATGCCCCTTTCTGTTTTTCTGCAGTTACTTAATTCATTTTCTATCCACATGCAGGTGGTTTGCTCCTGGTATAAGTTCCAGATTATTCTAACATCTTTTCAAAACAGATCGAGTTTTCCTAGCAGTTCAAATAGATCCTTGTGCCATACCTTCTCAAATACTTTTCTAATCTTGTTCATGAAGCATTATAAGGTTAGAAATTTGAGAAACTGTTTCAGCTGAGTTGGTTATACATTAGTCAAAGTTCTTGTCAACATTTTACAGTAAAAACATTACAGAAATATTTCTGTTTTGATGGATTTACTTTTTATCAATAATGAATAAAATTCCAATGTCAAACTAATGAAAATAAAGCATTAGAACTTAATGTAGTATCTTGACTGTTTTTATTTTGCTTATTATATTATTTACATACATATTTTTTATCATTATTAATTATAAAAAGTCTGAAGGTAATTCTTATTAAAAAATGCATGGAAATAGCAAGGGAAACTGTTGGAATGAACAAGTTTTTTTCTTCAAGTTTTCCCAAGACAGTATCAGAAAATATAAAAATGTTTTTAGCAATAAGTACTTTGCTTTGATTTCAAGGATTACAGTTAGTTAATTCTGCTCTTGTGGCTTCATCATCACTACAATCAACCTTAATTTTCCCAAATTGATCCTTTAAAATATCATTTTATAGTTCTATTTAAAAGAAAAGCTCACATTGACATTAGAAGAACTTTTGCTTACTTTAATTTAGGTAGGAAACATTAAATACCTTATATATTTTGACAAAAGCAAAAGAAATGAAAGCCAATTCTATTATTTAAATTTTTATTGATTTTTCCATTTATGAATTTAAATGTATTTAATTAAAAAATATTGTGTTTGATTTTCAACAACTTCCCCAAAAAAGTGTCCATGGGAAACATTTCCTTTTTCTTGCCTGTTCTTCTTTGCTTATCTCTTTTACTTTGATTTTTGTTTTTTTGTTTTGCCTATATTGTCTTGACTTTAAATAAGGCAACATAAGTTGTTCATGGCTAAATACTAGTATTTTCACAAGTATATTCTAATGTATGTATATTTATGCTATCTAAATGAGAGTTGACGTTTTACATTATTTGTTTCTATAAATTCCCCGCTACCAATATAATCATCATGAGATCCATAGATAATATGGTAATTTGTGACAATAAAATCAGTGTGATTTGAAAGAGAGTCTAAAGAGTCACACAAACAAGATCGAAATTCATTCAGTCTTTCTGAAATTATTATGCAAATCACAGAAACCTCAATAACTCATTATTGAACAATTTTTGTCAAATTTTAATCTATTAATTTAGACATCAAAACAAAAGTTGAGTTGAATTTTTAGGTAGTTTCAATATGTTTTTATTAAAGTTATTGGATTTATTATAAAAACTGCAGATTAAACTAATATTAGTTTAGGGGCTGTGAAATCTTATAAGAAACTATTTTTTCTATTTTCCATAATATATTTTGAAACTTGGTTAATGGAAAGGATGTAAGAAATGCTGAAAAAGAGAAAAGTAACAAAATTATTGAGTGAGGGAATGGCCACATTGGAAATATCAAATGAGCTTCATAAAGTTCACCAAATGATAAAGAAGGCTTTTAAAAATACAATTAAGAAGCGAAGACAAAGACTTTCAGAATTTATCTCCTTAAGGAGAACGTAAACTAAAGAGAGTTAGAGCAAAACAATTATTTTTGACCAGTGTTTAGATCTTTGAACAGGTAGGAATTGAGGGATTCAAGAAGAAGAAAATCACATTGCAAATTTGGATCTGTCAAGAAATCTCATAAATCTTATCATATTGCTTTGTTATTTGTTCTATTCTCGGTGTTGATCAATTGTTCATAGGATTTTACGACCTTTTGCTATTGAAGTACAAAGTGATTTGCTGGTTTTGCATCATAACTTCAGACTGCAGTTTTTATTATAAATCTATAACATTAATAAAACTACGCAAAAATTTAACTCATGCTTTGTTATGATGTCTAAATTAATCATGTAAAAATCATGCAAATTCGAGTTATTGAGGTTTATGATTTGCATAACTTCAGATGGACTGTAGATCAGAAAATTAAATCTGTTTAATAAAGAATTTTCAGCTGCTACATGACAAAAACAATTCAAAGAAGTGCTCTATCTGAATGTGTGTGTCTGTGTTGCCTAGTTAAATAATTCAAGTTCTTATAAATAGTTTAGAATTTGTCAATAATTCTGCTAATATTGATATTCAAAGTAAATGTTGATAATTAACAAAACTGAAAAGAAAATTCTTAGACATTTTTAGAATACCAATTACAATATAAGGAATTGAAAATGTTTATGATGTCAGGTTATATGTGTGCATGTGAAGTGTGTCTTTTATTGGGTCAAGCCACATGCATTTTTGGTAAGAATGCATCAAGAAAGAACTTATTGAAAATGATGGTTGAGAGATTAAGATATTTGGATAGAAATGAATCCTAGTGAATTGGTCCCAATCAACACATATGGTGACATAAAACTGACTCACATTTCTCTCCCTATGACTATGCATTCTTGTCCAAGTAACTATTCATGTTTTCAAATAATAATATGGAAGTGGTTATATATATATATATATATATATATATATATATATATATATATATATATCTCATAGTGGTAAAGAAAATTTACAACCATAGTTCTCACCGTTTTCATTCTTAGTTCATATATTTCTTGCAGAAGATATCTGGCAATTCCTCATGTAGCCACACCCTATCAACACAAATATACAAATAGCACCATTTAGTGCACCATACACTTTGAATATTAGAAAATCTAGTCTAAATTGAATTGTGTATTGCATAAATAGCAAGAGACAAAAAAATTGGCCACAACTAGTCAATAGAATACCTGGTGATAATGTAAAAGAAAAATATTTAGAGCTCAATATGATTGGTCCATCTGTTAATGGATTTAAAAGGCTTAATTTGCTTTAATATTTATACTTACTTGAAAATTATGAGTGTATATGGATGTACATTAAAGAAATATTCAAATAATATCTTGACTTAAATTAGAATACAATGTCATTAAAATTTAATGAAAACTCAATCACTAAAAGTAACCAAGATATGTTTAAAGTGGTATCATACTGCTTCCAGACTTTTGATGATTTTTGCAAAAATATTTATGGAAATTATTTGTACTATTTACATTCAGGCTGTTGTTGTCATCTCTGTTGTTCCATCCAGCCTTTATCAGGCATATATCAATCTGAGTAACCTGGAGGTAATTCAGAACTGAAACCTTTATTTAATCTATGGAGGTAGACAGTTCTCATTTCACTGCCCATGTCTAGAGATATAGTTTAGTTCTTCTGTAATAACAACAAAGATGAGGAAAATAGCCTGAATGCAAATAGTGTAAATAATAACACCGCATAGAAGAAATTTATAGAAATGTTTCTAGATATTTGAATATATTTCTAACTGTATATCTTTTAGAGAGAAATGCTATTTAAAGATTATCATCTTGATATGAAGAACTTTTATTCTGTAAAGATTCTATGCCATCAAAACTATTTGGTTTTCAAATTTTATTTCTAATCAGATTTAATTTGATTTATAAAGTAAATAGATAAATAAAATATTTATTGATTATATAAAATGTTTCTCACTATTTACAAACAATCTAGACAAGGAGTCAAAATTTTATAACTAAAAAGAAGTTCAATTAACAGATTGGGAATGTTGTACAAGATATTTCAAAAGGTAGACTTTTGTTGAAAGTTTCACAAGTATCCAACCAAAATCAACATCTCTTTTCAATATCATCTCTCAAGAGAATCTGTTATAAAATGCAGAAATATACTACAATTCATTCAAGAAACAATCATTATATATTTTCAGGTTTGATTGTGATTTTTAATCCATCCATAATTTTATTTTAGTTTATTTATTTCATACATTCCCAACGCTTCAACAATTAAAATATAATGAAGTCATTTGATTTTATCTTTTACACACCTGTTAATCAATAACCATGTCAGGTAATTCTCCAGAAATCCTTTTTCAATCTATAAAGAAAACAATCTGAAATAAAGATGTCAAATGATAATTAACAAATTTATGCTGCTATGAAGACTGAATGTTTAACAAGTTTTGTTTTGTACATTACAAGTCTAAATAATTGTAAAATTGAGGTAGGAAGGTTAAGAGCTACCTAGAAAATCAGTGTTTGAAATCCTGGTTTCTACCAGGGCTAGAACACTAACCCCTACCCTATGTAGAAAATATGTAACTATTTCAGCTTTAAAGCAAGCAACTGCTAGTGTAAAGGCTCATACCAGATACCTTACAGTATTGAGTTACCTACTTTATCCACTGAGCTATCAGTTAATGACTTCTTCAACATAATAATTCATATCTATTGCTTTTCTCAATAGCTTCACAAATTGCATTCTATCATTTGTTCATAGACAAGAGTTTTCTTTTATTTGTTTGGAAGAAGAAAAAATTTAATAATTTTTTTCAAAGCTGTAATTTTGTAAGTTGCCTGAGCAGGTTATGATCGTGCCACAAAAAGTTTAGGTCTTGACACATGCAAACAATTTTGCAGTCGTTGTCATGTAGTTGTTCTTCATTTATTTATTTTGCCTTTTAATTTTTATTTTTCAGGAGGTGCTTCGATGTCAAAGGAGGAACGATTGCTTCAGTGAATCTGTCTTGCCAGCCTTACAAGTAAATGGCTGAAGAATAATTTGGTCCTTTTTCAAGAAAGAAGGACAATTTGTGCAATCACAATGGGGAAAGTTTTGTTTTTCCTCTTGATGGACCAAAAGATAGCAAGAAGAAAAAAAGAAACAAAACAAAAACAAAAATTAAATTGGTAAAAGCTGGGCTGGGTGGAGGTTGGGAAGGGGTAGCGGAATTGTTGTTTCTACTTTTTGTCATTCTAGCTTAATGAATACTTATGAATTGACATATATTCCCCCCTTCCAACTCCCCATAGTTTGGATCTATCTATACATCCGTCCTTCCTTCCTTCCTTCCCTTCCTCCAATCTTTCAAAGCCTTTCTTGTCTAATCTTTACCTTTCCTTCTTTTTCTTCTGCACATTAATAAATCTTTTTATTATTTCTGTTTTTCTCCTTTGTACCCCATTCACATTAACCTCAGTCTATCTGTCTTTCCTTTGTTATTTCCTTCTCATTGTTTTGATTAATCTACCTATTCTAGTGCACTTTTATCTATCTACACTCTTCCCCTTTTTCTTTCTCTTTACATCTATCCTTTCTTTCCTTTCTTTCCTTTTTCTTCTTCATTACATCACTGTATTGATTCTCTTCTCTTGAATCTTTTTTCTCCTTTTTATTTCTTTCTTTTTCTATAATCCTCTCCTAACATCTTTCTCCTACTCTTTTTCTTTCCCTCTCTTTCTCTATTGCACTCTCTCTCTCTCTCTCATCTACTTTCATTGCAACTTTGTCTATTTTCTATCCTATTTTTTCACTTGCCATCTCATTTTATCTATCTATACTGTCTACCTTTTCTGTCTTACATTCTCTCTCCTAATCTATCTTCCTTCCTTTCATTCTTTCTTTCCCCTTGTACAAAACTATCTATTTATCCTAAATCCAACTCTCCCTCCCATTAACCCTATCTTGTCCATCCATCCAACCACCCATCCATTCAGTCTTCCACCCTCTTCCTCTTTATCTACTTTTCTCTTCCTTCATCCAACCGTTTACCCATCCTTGTATACCATCTCCCTCACCCATCTCTCCTTCTTCCCACCCTTTATCTATCCATCCATCCATCCATCTATCTAATGTAAGGATTGTATATTCAGACAAGATTTCTTTCGGATCACAAAGATTGGGGAAACTGGAGGCTTCTGACCCATAAATTCCAACCAATTGTATTTTCTGATCTTCCCAAACAATGTCTTGTTAATGGGTGGTGGAAGAGGTGGAGGGTGCATTTGGAGGAAGGTAAGGCTGGGAAGAGGTGCACTGTTGTTATTAGAAATAGACAAATCAGTGGGGGAAGGGGAACATATACATGGGCAGGTGGGGAGGGATTGTATGCCCTGTACATGGTAGTCGCTAGGAGGCTGGGAAGGAAAAAAAAAAAAAAGGAAGAAAAAGATGCAGTGGTTCATGAGTATAAGAAGAAAACTGATCAGGTACAAGGGTGGAGGAGTGCAGGTTGGTGTCTTTTGAGAATAGAAAGAAGCAGGATCTACCGCCATTGAGTGCTGAGCGCAAAGCGTGTAGGGTCATTGTGCAAGCAGGAATAGACATTGGTTATGAGCAGGATCAAATTCAACAAAAAGAATCCAGTAGCTATGACAACCAGATAATCATGTTAGCAGAAGCAATAAAATAAATCATTCAAAATTCTTTGAATATAAAGAAAATATGTGCATGCTTATAATAGAGCAGTTTAAAGCCAGCCAGTTGTATGGTATGTGACAGGAATTTCAAATAAAGAAATATTGTATAAAATTGTTTTTTAAAGAAAGGAAGTTGAGCTCTATACTGGATGCTTTTTAAATCAAAACAGGAAAATCCTAAGTTGTGTGATTTCAATTTAAGATGGCATCAGGATATTATTTTAAAGTTAGAATCAGTTGTAAAATTTTATTTAGAACAGTTGAAAGATTTTGACTTAAAGAGAAAATAAGAATTTGCTATGAGTGTGTTAAACTTTCTTAAAAATTATCAGAAAATTTTAGTAAGAGGAAAATGTGCTAATATTAAAGAAAAGGTATGCTTCAGCCTGCCTTAGAAATACTGAAACATTTTGTAAATACATTTTGTTCAAATTTTTATTGAAAATTGTTCTCTTTTATATTTATATAACATGATAAAAATATAGTTTTAAAGTATGCTATATTTATGGGTTAAAGTTCTCACTTATCAAGGATAGAGCATATGTAAATATAAAAATGGACACTGAGGTCAACACACAGTGGTGAAAGTTTGTTTCATGACTAAACAGGTTGTTTTGATGGTTTAAAGATTCTATGCCATCAAAACTATTTGGTTTTCAAATTTTATTTCTAATCAGATTTAATTTGATTTATAAAGTAAGTAGATAAATAAAATATTTATTGATTATATAAAATGTTTCTCACTATTTACAAACAATCTAGACAAGGAGCATTTAAGCATGAAACTGACTGTCACCACAGGGTATTGACCTCAATGTCCACTTTTATATTTATATAATAATTGGAAAAAAAGTCAACTAATATTTAATATAGTGATGTTTATTTATAATATATGAATTTTTACAGAGAAGAATTAAAACTTAATTAAAATTAAATATTTGTATTTCTCAGTAAAGAGTATAATGATTCTCTAAAGTAATAAATTGTCTATCTCACTTTTTTCATATTGAGCTGCTTAACTTTGTCCATATCTACACACACATTTTCCCTTCTTTTAATAGGCAATTTAATTACAAAGATGGTTTCAGGGATAATACTGTTTGGCTCTTTTCCAGCATGTATCTCTTAATCTTCAAAGTTTAATTTTTCTGAGATAATACCTAAAAAACTTAATTTAAAAAGAAAAAAATTTAATTTGATTTTTGCTTTAAAATTTATTTCCCCATGTCAGTTTTATCGAATAACCAAAGTTTTTTTTATACATTTTAAGGGGACTATTTAACAGAAACATTCTACTTCAACCAGCATTCAGTGTTCAAATCTAGATAAAATTTCAAACTTTGAATGCAGAATTTCATAGCAAGAGTTGATTGAGAAATTAATGCAGTATAACATTAAAGGAAAGTAACAGGATTCATGATGACCTGATGACAAGTATTCTCAGAGTAAATTATAATTATTATTATTATTATTATTATTATAACAGTCAATAGATTTTACTTTGAATGTCTACTAGGGCTCAAGTTCATTTCAATTCTTAAATGGAATTCATATATATGATCCATTGCTAAACATGTTAGAAAAATGGCCAGTTCAGAAAGTACCTGACTCCTCTTGTCATGCTCCTTTACAAAAATAAGATTAGACCAAAACAGGCCAATTGATGGCATATCTGGACTGGAGTGTCTCTTTCTCTCTCCTTATTCCTCAGTAGAGTTCAAATCATTTATGCGGACTTGTAGGAGGAAAACCATTTCTCCATTCTTCTCTCCCAAAGATGCAATATTGCATGCCTATTGCCACACTATCACTATT
>OZ038489.1:117864312-117865587 GCA_964036315.1 Acanthosepion esculentum | reverse complement strand
TACATATAAACATATATATATATATACATACATATAAACATATATATATTACATACATACATATAAACATATATATATATACATACATATAAACATATATATATACATACATATAAACATATATATATACATACATATAAACATATATATATATACATACAAACATATATATATATACATACATATAAACATATATATATAATACATATAAACATATATATATATACATACATATAAACATATATATATATATACATACATATAAACATATATATATATACATACATATAAACATATATATATACATACATATAAACATATATATATATATACATACATATAAACATATATATATATATATATATACATACATATAAACATATATATATATATATACATACATATAAACATATATATATATATATACATACATATAAACATATATATATATATATATATACATATAAACATATATATATATATATACATATAAACATATATATATATATATACATACATATAAACATATATATATATATATACATACATATAAACATATATATATATATATACATACATATAAACATATATATATACATACATATAAACATATATATACATACATATAAACATATATATATATATACATACATATAACATATATATATATATACATACATATAAACATATATATATATATATATACATACATATAAACTATATATATATATACATACATATAAACATATATATATATATACATACATATAAACATATATATATATATATACATACATATAAACATATATATATATATACATACATATAAACATATATATATATATACATACATATAAACATATATATATATATACATACATATAAACATATATATATAATATATAATATACATATAAACATATATATATATATATACATATATATATATACATACATATAAACATATATACATACATATAAACATATATATATATATATACATACATATAATATATATATATATATACATACATATAAACATATATATATATATACATACATATAAACATATATATATATATACATACATATAAACATATATATATATACATACATATAAACATATATATATATATATACATACATATAAACATATATATATATATATACATACATATAAACATATATATATATATATACATACATATAAACATATATATATATATATACATACATATAAACATATATATATATATATACATACATATAAACATA
>OZ038489.1:117854312-117856812 GCA_964036315.1 Acanthosepion esculentum | reverse complement strand
TGCTTGGTCTCACATTGTCCGCTGGCTCAAGATGTAACAAATACATTGAGTCAATAGCTTCGTCCACTGGAAAAGGAAATTTTTCTCGCTGGAGTCAATCCTTCAAATCTACAAATCATTTGCCATAATTTTGCTGCACGCGTTTCTGGTTTCGAGACCTTCATCAGGCAAAGTGTGGATATTTCCAAATATTATTAAAAGGAATAAATTTTTTTTATCTTTTTCGATGTTAAATATACTCAGTATTAGACATTCTCTTTTTTGTGTTAGTGACCCAAATGTCTTTCTGGAACTGGCAGTGAAAGACTTGTGTGTGAAGGGTAATAAAACTATTAAGACTGGTCCAAGAAAGGGTGAGAAAGACATTTATATTTGGATCTTTTAATGGCCCCTGTGTGTGCTTATATCTATTTCCATTTTTTTTGTGATTTTGTCAGCATGCGTATACATACGTATATTCACTCTCCGTATATATAGACTGTCTTATTATAAAGAATTAATACACACATACATACACATACTTCCTATTTTGTGTAGGGTTCGCATGCAGTTTTGTTTTTGTCAGTATGTGTGTGTGTATATATATATATATATATATATATATATATATATACATTGCACACACACACACTAGTACATGCATGAACATGTGTATTCCCTCCCTATACACAAATACTGTGTTATTATAAGGAATTAGTATACACATATATACACATATACATCCATATATACATACACACAAACTTCCTATATTGTGCAGGGCTTGTGCACATGCCTGTGAGCAGTCTATTGTTTTTGCCAATATGTGTATACATATTTGTGCTCGACATATACCCACATGTGAGTGTGTGCACATACACATATATACACACACACACATGCAAATATACATATATATATATATATATACACACAATACACATATATATATACACACATATATACATATACATACTATATATACATATATATATATTCATATACATACTATATATCCATATATATATATTCATATACATACTATATATCCATATATATATATTCATATACATACTATATATCCATACATATATATTCATATACATACTATATATCCATACATATATATTCATATACATACTATATATACACATACATACTATATATACATACATATATGCATATTCATATACATATATACATACATATATATTCATACACATACATATATGCATATTCATATACATACATATATGCATATTCATATACATATATACATACTTATTCATACATATATATACACACACATATGCATATACATATATATACACACATATACACATATTCACACATATACACATATATACACATATATATATATATACACACATATACTCACATATATACACATTATATATATATATATATATATATATATATATAGTATTTAGGCAGCAATCCTTGTTTCATTCAAGATTCATTAAATATGACAGACAAGGTGCATTAAGTTTTTTATATAATTCTCATATGATCTAATAATTATGCGGTTTAACCCACCATGCAACAAAACCGTCACAACAAACATTGGGTTGACATTCCTAAACTTAATAGAAAAGCACTTCCTTGAAACAATCTGATTGACAAAATTATTCAACAAAAATAACATTAAAATCTGTTACAGCTGCACAAAAATATAACACAAATAATAAAAAGCCAAAATAAAAATTTAACAACCTCCAATAATGCAACCAAGGAATCTCTATGAAACTGCGGTAATAAAACATGTTCACTCTAAGGAAATTGCCTACAAACAAATATAATATATAAAGCCAAGGTAAGTGCAAACAACAACACAATGTACAACGCCGTGCCACTGAGGGACCATTCAAGAAATGAAAAAACAACCATGACTTTTCATTATCCAACAGAAAATACTCAAACAGCACTACACTATCCACATACATATGGCATATAAAAGACAGAAATATTACACCAAGTATAAGCTTGAAAATAATGAAAAAAGGACCTGCCTTCAACAACATTACATGAAAAGGTAGCAATAATTTCTCATACCCAACAAAAGAGTTTACTAAACATAAGATCAGAAACAATTTCTAAATGCAGACATGAAAACAAATACCTTTTATCAGAGTTTATGCCAAACAGATAAAAAAGAAAAAATACAAACCAACACTACTACATAAACCACCATTGACCCTATAAAGATGAAAAGAGAAACCACTGACACCATAACACCATCTCATAACAAACTACCATCATAATAATTTTAATTATTGTTATTATCATTCCATCACCATTACTACGATCCCTTCTACCACTTTACAATAACTATTTGCTGCTACAATTGTTATCATCATCACCTGCTCCCCCCACCATTACTACCATATCATTATCATTGCCGTATTAGACCACAATTACCATAACGGTATCAGTCGACAATTATACTTACTTCTCTCTCCCCCAGCAAAATTAATACCACTGCATAATTACTAATAAGTAT
>OZ038489.1:117846812-117849312 GCA_964036315.1 Acanthosepion esculentum | reverse complement strand
CTGAAACAAATCATTTCCAACAGGGACAGTTCGCTCAAAAGATTTTCCCAAACACTGACTCCATGCTATTCAAACACAAGAGAAAACATGGCTGAAACAAATCATTTCCAATGGGGATGTTTTGCTGATAAGATTTTCTCAAACACTGACTCCATGCCATTCAAACACAAGAGAAGACATGGCTGAAACAAATCATTTCCAACAGGGAACTTTCGCTGATTAGACCTTTCTCAAACATGTGACTCCATGCCATTCAAACACAAGAGAAGACATGGCTGAAACAAATCATTTCCAACGGGGATGCTTTGCTGATAAGATTTTCTCAAACACTGACTCCATGCCACTCAAACACAAGAGAAGACATGGCTGAAACAAATCATTTCCAACAGGGACAGTTCGCTCAAAAGATTTTCCCAAACACTGACTCCATGCTATTCAAACACAAGAGAAGACATGGCTGAAACAAATCATTTCCAACAGGGACAGTTCGCTCAAAAGATTTTCTCAAACACTGACTCCATGCCATTCAAACACAAGAGAAGACATGGCTGAAACAAATCATTTCCAACGGGTACTTTTCGCTGATAAGACATTTCTCAACCACTGCTTTGACTGTGGACCATCTACCCAAAGACCAACTCAACTAAAATCTGTTTTTATCTCCTTTTTGACTTTTTGAATTCATGTACATGTTTGTAAATACAAATGATTTATTTAACAGGCATACATATTTTATTATTGTTTAGATTTCTGAAATTTGGATATTTAACTTCTACACTGCCAATTATTTTGGGAGAAACATTTCATTTTCAAACAATTTTTTTTTTGTTCTACAGGATGTAAGCATTCTATACCACACTATCCATCAGACAGAAGAAGACTCTCTTAGCTGCTTCAGGAAGACTAAGAAATTGAACTCGTTTCCAGCTAAGAAGGGCATAAAAAGAATCAAGATCAACATATAAACACATCTGTAGCTGGTTTTTGAACGTGTTATTTGTCCGTGTCTGAAAAAGACACATTCAGTAAAAACATAAATACACATCTACACCGGGGAAGGAGTTAATATAAAAAACACCTGTACAACAGAAGATCCTACACATCTATGACCAGAGAACTTTATTAATTTTTCATATTAAGTATGATATTGTCACAAATAAGTCATTGTCATCAGTTTCCTTGCTCTAATATCATTTGCCAATGATTCTCCCTTGGACTAAGATCTGGGCCTTGAGTGGACAATGCCATAAACTCAGTGTTTTCAACCTTGAAGAATTATTATTAAGCAGTATGAGTAGGGTCATTATCTTGAATACAGATAGGCCCAGGGACTGGAGTTGCACTAAGAGGAGTAACAATATTCTGTTGAATACAATTCTTATATCTTGCAGTATTTACTTTGACATGTAACAAAATGAATTATTATTAAGCAGTATGAGTAGGGTCATTATCTTGACTACAGATAGGCCCAGGGACTGGAGCTGCACTAAGAGGAGTAACAATATTCTGTTGAATACAATTCTTATATCTTGCAGTATTTACTTTGACATGTAACAAAATGAATTATTATTAAGCAGTATGAGTAGGGTCATTATCTTGAATACAGATAGGCCCAGGGACTGGAGCTGCACTAAGAGGAGTAACAATATTCTGTTGAATACAATTCTTATATCTTGCAGTATTTACTTCGACATGTAACAAAATGAATGGGCCAACACTAGCAACAGAGAACGTCCCTCCCCTCACACATCAATACACACCCACTTTTTGAATTTAAGTGATTTTTCTTGGAAGCAATCTCCCACATTTATGGCAGCCGAGTCAACCAAATGAAACTTATTTTCATTCCTAAAGAAAACCCTTGTCAAACTGGTCCACATAATGTGCTCGTTTGTAAAAGCTAATGAAATGTTTTTTAGTTCTTTTTATGATTTGACAGCAAGACAACATACATGAAACATTGATTTATATAAATGACATAACACAAGATGCTGCTGTTTGCTAAGACACACTTTCATACCAAATTCTGTGGCTACACAATATTCAATACCTGATGATATGCCAAAAAAGTCTACCTGGCAAAGCTTTTTCAGTTACCCAACTTTTCCACTCTGCTGTTTTAGGTTACTTAATGGATTAAACAGTAATATTATAAAGCTTTAATAATCTATAACACTCTACCAATTTATTAAGTTCTTTTTTATCAGTAGAAATAGTAAATCTGTAAAGTTTTTAGTATAACAACTTGGTGCCTGAATGATTTATCAACTTTGCAACAACTTGTCACTGTGATAATTTAAGAAAAATATTCCAAACTTAATAAGGAATAATTGTTTACATGTTGTAATATTTCAATAGGAACTATTATATTATTCTTAGAAATAAAACAAATATAAATGACAATACTTGTTTTATAATTTTAATTCTATGCTCTTTTGTAATAGTTTTTATTGTACAAATTTTTTATGCTTGTCTCTTTATTATACAAATTTACTTGAGT